>JAJEKV010000052.1:188558-436219 GCA_021234155.1 Isoetes taiwanensis
ATTGATGACCGCCGTTCAGTTACGTATTTGCTGAAGCGGGGTTTTGAGCGGTAAGTAGGAGTCTCACAGGTGCTAGAGGCGGAAAGGTCTAGGAGTTGGGGTTTATGCCTATATAGAAGTTAGGTCCACTATAGGATGCCACATTAGCACCATCGGGGTAGTCACAGTGTGGTACTGATAGTTAAGAGCCACATGGATAATGGGCTTAACCTATGGTTGACTAAGTTATGAGAATAAACTTGGCCATGCCCCTAGTGCCACCCTATGGTATACAAGGCTATGAATGATAGACTTGTATGGTATTGGATCGGGAATATCGCATTTTATAGCGTATATTCCCACGGATGAATCACATTCTCAATATAGGACAATCGTCCTCGACATTAACGTAAAGATGACAATTCTATATACCTGCAACAAAGCATGTCATAACCTTTAATTTTACTTTAGTAATCAGTTTTATTAGTTTAAAGGGTCAAAATTCCGAAAGGCTATATTTGTACTTATACAAAATTATATAGCCTTAATACGGTTATTTCTCTGATAATTCAAACATTATTATAAGGTTATTAGGGTTCATAATCTAATTATGGCTCCCCTAGCTTCTTAGCGGCTCCTCGTTTGAGGTCCTCCTTCTACTGCCAAAAGGAGCACATTACGTTAGTTTAGTTAATAATTTGTGGTTTTAGGGGACCACCCCTTACTGCCTCCTTGGGCGAACTCTTTTGGCTCAAGGGGTTTGTCCTACCTTGCCCAAGATCGTAGCCCTTTGGTTGAGCTTAGGGATCGTTAAGATGCTCCCCATTGCCCATGATGGGTGCTACCTTGTCCCGGATCCCAGTACGCGATTACATCATGCCGGGGTTTTGGGCTGGGGCGTCTCACGATCCCATCGCCAGCGCATGATCGCCAAGCTTCACCATGACCCTCCCTACGGCCAGGTGTGCATTTACCCGCATCGTGGCATAGAGATCATCCGATCGATGTCCCATCGCCGCCCACCATGCCTCATTCCTCACTCACGACCCTAATGGTCATCGCACCTCTTAGTGCGTGTGGCTAGAGAATGCCTTAAAGGCGTATCCCATCGCCCACGATCCAAGGTTACGGCATGCACCCTCTAACTAGAATGCATCGCCCGGAGGCTCAAAGCTAACTAACAACATGCTAGCTAACCACGGCAGAATTGGAATTCGACCAAGTCGGGGAGCGACTAAGCCCATCAAACTCCTTCATGAACTCGGGTATTGCTTCTCCAAATCTTGCTTCAATACCCATGTAGCATCTTCCGGGTAAGTGCTTCCACTTAACCAAATATTGGAGGCGCGAGACCTCTAGTCTTCTTGAATGACTTATCAAGAAGTAACTTTCGGCACTATTTCTACTTGCTCCTCGAGTCATTTCAACAAGGTTGGAGTGTCCAAAACCTCCTCGGGGTTAGGATTGTGCCTTTTAATAAACTTACGTGGAAGACCTTGTGGACCTTAAGATGGGCTGGAAGATCCAACTTGTAGGCTTGAGAGCCCACTCTCTCTAAAATCTTGAGCGACCCCGACCCACCCTGGGGGCAAGCTTCTTCGCGACTCCCAATCGCCGGCTTGGCTTGCTTCACCTTGATCTTCAATAAGCCGGTATCTCCCCACCTTAAACTCCCTTACGGTCCTACATTGGCAGCCGGCTACACTCTTCTGCCGACTTCTTGCTATAATAAATAACCTGCTTCCTCTACTATTGCGCATATCCCTAACATCTGTTTTGGGACACTTCTACCTTGGACCTGGGGATTGTGCGGTATCAGGGGTTAAGCAAGTGGTAGTAGTTCACCATGAAGGCGACATCACGAGATGACTCTGCTTGGCACTATTGTGGCCGAATTCCTGAAGTGAATGTACTCATCCCACTTGGTGCTTGTTCCACACATAGCCGAAGTATGTCTTCAATAGTCAGGTCGTCCTTCCGATGTCGGCCATCACGTTTGGGGATGATATCAGGTACTCATGGAGCCGATCCGGATGGTGCTAAAGAGATCACCCAAAGGCACTCATGAACTTAGAATCTCTATCGGATATTATTTCCGAGGCATGCCATGGAGTCTAAAAATCTCCCTTACAAATAACTTGGCGGTGTCTGTCACGGTGTCAAAATTAAGTCTTGCAAAGGCCGCGAATGTGCCATCTTAGATAACATATCTCGACAACCATCAATGCATCCTTGCCTCGAAGAGTTCTAGGGAGTCGTGATGAAATCCATGCTTATGACCTCCCACTTTGCATTTGGCACCCCAATGGCTCTAAAGCACCGGAATCGAGTTGCTCCTTGAAACTAGCGACATAGCGGCAATCCCGAATATATGCAGCTATACGCCTCTTCATTTCTGGCGGAAGTAACTACTTGAATCTTGAAATAGGTCTTCATAAACCGGCATATGCGCTATTGAACATTTATGTGTCATGAAGAATTAACTTCCTTACCCACACGAAGATTCGAGTTTTACAACTTATGCTTATGGTATAACGGGTTGCCTTCCTTCTTAAAATGCTTGAAGGCTTCCGCTCCTAATCGCGTTCTGGCTTCCTTGGAGAGGCTTTCCCCACCTCCTTGAAGTCCACATCGGTTGGCAGGACTCTTCAATCTTCTTGCCGAACTCACTCGAAGAGTGGAAATCGCATTACAATCGTCCTTATGCGAAATGGTCTCACGGAGAGGGCATCTGCTACAACATTAAGCTTACAGGGCTTATATATAATATCAAAATCATACTCCTCAAAGGAATTCCATCCACCTCCTTTGCCTTAAGTTGAGGGTGGGGTGGGTGAAAAAGATCTGAAGGCTCGATGATCCCGGTATCCATTTGAAACTTCCTTCCCGACAGATAATGCCTCCATATCCTCAATGCCACGACAATGGCTAGGAGCTCGATCATGGGTTGGGTAGCGTTGTCGTCGTCGTTCATCTTCTTTGAGTGGTGGCGACTACCCTTCCTTCTTGCATCAAAGGCGCCTGTTGCTATCTTGCTTGCATCCGTTGCTACCAACTTATGCCTTACCGGATCGGGAGGACAAGCACTGAATTGCTGTTGTTAAAAGACCTCTTTAAGCTTCTCAAAGAAGCTTGGACTTTCTCTAACCAATGGCTAGCCGGTCCTTATCTTCTTGGCCTTAGTGAGGTCCAGCCGGAGGGGCGCCCGCTTAGCAAAGTCCTTCACGAACTTTTCGTAGTATCACCTTGGCAGAAAGCTTCTTACTTCTGCCACATTCCTTGGAGCTGGCCAATCAACTATTGCCTCAATCTTAGATGGATGCAGTGGAGATTCCCTCGGATGTTACTACATGCCCCAAGTACTCCACAGGCACGATGCGAAGTGGCATAGAGAGCTTCCATACGGCCGATGGCGTCTCAACTTCTCTAACACTTTCGAGAATCGCGACAATGCTCTTCAAGGGACTTCTGTAGGTAGATTAGGATGTCGTCGAAGAAGACAATAACAAACTCATCAAAGTCTACGAAGATATCGTTCATGGGCATAAGCGTTGCGGGGCGTTCGACAATCAAAGGGCATTCTTGTAAACTCAAAATGACCATCTGGCGTTACGGCGGTCTTATGGATGTCCTCTTCCTTTATTCTTATCGATGGTATCCTGATCTTAAATCAATCTTAGAAGAATACCTTTGCTCCTTGTAGCTGATCCATTAGGTCATCCGCCCTTGGCAATGCATACTTATTCTTTATAAATGCTTATTGGTACGGCGATAGTCTATCACACATTCTTAAGCTCCCATCTTTCTTCTTGACAAAAGTATAGGGCTTGCTCAGAAGGAGACACACTTGCTCTTATAAATCAAGCTCGAGCAATTCTCATTTGTTTCTTGAGCTCGATCAACTGGGATGCTCATTCTATATGGCGCCTTCTTGGTAGGCCATCCGGGCAATGTGATCTCACATTCTACACCCCTATAAGGTGGCATTTGCCGGATTTCATCAGGAAATACATCTTTGATTCTGAAATAAGCCTTGCTATCTGCACGGGCATTTGATTTCCCTTTGTGTCACTTCCATCCACCTTGCACGGCTCAACTGATTCCATCCTCAAGATGTAATCCACCTTATTCCTTTCTATACTCTTCCCAAATTTGCTTCAAAGAAATACCACCTTTGCATGGGGAGTTCTGGCTTCTTACCTTTCACTATCAACTTCTTTTGTAGGTAGATGAGTCATGGGGGAACTTCATTCGGTGGCAATCAATCATGGCTTTTGTTTGGCTTCAAAATTCCATTCCCACTATAAGATCATACCTTCCAATATCCATGACTTCGCTCCCCATGACCATTTGGCCCCACTAAGGTCTATGTCAAGGTGATCCTCCTCCCCTTAGTGTCTTGAGAATGGCGTAGTTTTACTCATAACTCTTTGGTCTTGGCTTAGACTTCAATACCTTGTTCTTCATTAGAGCACCAATCTAGGAGATGCAAAATTATGAGGCTACGTATCTATATAGGACTACGCAGGATTACTATCATGATCCCCCATCGGCCACTTAATTGGAGTTGGTGATTCTCTATCTCATCGACTCAATGTTTGCACATATGTGACCTCACCATCTATGAAGTGGCCCTCCTGGCTGTTCATCGTCCTCGTCCGCTTACGTTGGGGAGTCCCAATCAGGAGTTACGCCAAAGCTGTTGCATAGCGAATGGACAATCATGTGTGCGTACCTGGTAAGAGCTTTTGAAGCATAACTTCTTCTCAATGCATTCTGTCTCTTTTCCTTGGCCCGGTGTCTAGGAGGCGGCTTAAGGCACTTCCCGATGCATTACGTGACTACGGTCCCCAAAAGCTTTGCTCTTATCCTTACCTTGCTGCTGGCTCCACGATGGTGTGGCTGCGATTGCTTACCACGATATTGTCCACGATCTTGCCGAACTCTTACCCACGAAGGTTGGCTGCTTCTGCTTTGGAGTTGCTGGTGCCTCCTCCAAACTTATAGCTTTATCTTGACCTCTTGCAACTGATCTTGGGTTGATTGCTCTAACAAGCCTCTTGATATTTGCATTCAACCCCTCAATATAGGTGTCCCTTTGCTTGCCTTTTCGATACTCAGGGACATGAAGTCTAAGTCTCATGAATTCTTGGTATACTTAGCCAGCGATAAGGTACCACGATTCAACACAAAAGCTGCTGAATACGTCTACTAGTATGAGACCTCGGCACATAGTTTACTGAGGAAAGCCTTCTTTGAAGGTCTTAAACGCAATTATTCCTCTTGGCTTGTTGGACTTAGCATATCCCTTCCACCGGATCCTTGCCGGTCCAATAAGGTTAGGCTGTAGCAACTTTCCCTATGTCCTTGTCTTTCATCTAGGTATGAGTTGCCAAATTCTTCCATTTCATCCGACCATGCTTCAGCCTCCATGTCGATCTGTCTTTCCACGGCTGGCCCGGCTTCCTTGTCTTCCACACATTGCTCATAGCACTATCCACCTTTTTCGATGGTCATCGGGTCTTTCTTGCTTTTTTTTCTTGCCTTAGGTGTGTCCGGACTCCTTTGTAGGACTGAGCTATCGTCCTTTGGAAGAACTATCGATGAGCTGGAACTAGATGATGATGGACTCCTGGTTCTCCTTCGCCGTCTCTTGTCCTGCGTTCCCCTGGTTGCCCTCCCTTCCTGGCGGGGACTTCATCCCCACCCGGGAAAACAAGGTGGAGGTGGGTGACCATCTTCACTGTGCATTCATGAGAGGTGTCGCCCAGTTGATGAGGTGTTGCATCTGATTCCTCATACGCACCAACCTTGCGTTATTTGCCTCACGGTGACATATCTGCTCAACATCTTCTTGTTCCTGCCAAACAAATTCCTTGGTACCCAATTGCGTGGTCATTTCTTTGATCACGAGATCACGCGAGTTCCTTGCTGCAAGGATTGATCATTCAATACATGTTATTAGGTTGATGTCGATCAATTTTACTTGCAAATTGAATTATCTTTAGTTATAAGAAATCATACAAAACCTTACATTGACAAACCAGTTAATAGTCATTAATACATAAGATTACATAATAAAAGCGATGTATCTTAGCACAATGGGTACAAGAACATTTAGCACAAATTTAGAAATTTTTCAACTATTGGTGGCCTCAGGAAAGCACGAAGAAGTTCTTGACATCCCTGAATCCCGGAGGCCTTTGCGGGGATTTAGCCAAAGATGTTCCTCGTTGATCTTCCTTCAAGTGCTTTCGGGCCATCTCGGTTCAGGGAGTTCAGTCTTTATTCTTTGCTACCCTGAAAGTGTTGCATCCCTCAAGTGTCCTCTCGCAAAGTCGAGGCAATGGGTATGGCGCCTGTTGAAAAGAATGATGTGATCGGCATGGGGTATATCTTGAGTCTTTGCGAGAAGCGGCGCTATGAGAAGTGCCGGATTCTTCCCCCTTGGGCTGAACTCCTTGTGGAAGACTATCATTTGCCCACGGCCGAGGGCTGGAAGATAGTAGCGAAGTCTGCGCACCTTTCCCTCGCCTGCAGCGATCCGGTGCCCTTCCTTTGGTACGCCGCCGTAGGTAGGCATCCACCGCCATGAGGTCTTCATGATCTCTCCACATCTTTGGTTTGCGTTGTCCAAGTTAATGCTTTGCTGGACCCTTCCCTCATGCTCGGCTCGAGAACCGGCTGACCGGCTTGAGCTTGGGCCCTTCCACTGGTTTGTAGAGTGTGCTCTGTATCTGCTGGAACTCCTCCTCTCGAGATGATAGGCTCCTGGCGTCGATAGATCTCTCTTATCTGGCGATAGGCTGCTATATCCGACATTGTCTCCCCGGCATAAGAGTGTCTCGCCCGGCTCCCTTGGGATCTCGGTATGGTAGTCGATGATGTGCATTGCTCTTCCCGTGTGCTATCATACCCAAGAGCTCGTCGATTAGAAGACCATTTCGGCGTGGACCCATTGAGGATGTCATTTGCAAAATGTACTCCTCCCGTCGATGACTATTGGCGACAAGGCGTGATGCCGGTGGATCGATAGCCCTTCTCGCGTCGTCGTCATGCCTCGGCAGCATATCTCGCATTCTTGTTGCCTCCTGCTCTCCCATTGGGTTTCGCTCCCCTAGCTTTTCGTAGTCTTCATGGATGCGTAGAGATGAATTAGCCCGTGGTGCCGGAAATATTAAGTAGGCGGAGGACTCTATATTCGAGGATTTGATCACAGGCCCTCTGGCATCGAGTGGCGCTAAGTCTAAGGAGGCTGGAGGGTTCCCCTACTTTGTTGATTGACTTATAATGCATGAAGAGGGCAAGGGTCATGCGGCTGAAAGGTACACTGTGCCTATTATGTCTGCGCAGTCATGTGTCGGGCATGGTTCTAGTCCTATCCCATAGGCGCTTCTTGCCCTGCGGATCTGCCCGGCTCTCGACCTAAAGCTTGGGTAAGTGTCTCGAAACCCAATTCCCTCCCCTAGGAAGGTCTAACTTCCCAAGGTAGGACACGCTTTGGTCATCGGCACATAATGTCGTGTAGTAGGGTGTTCTAGTCAAGGTTGCGTGAAGATCAAACAAGTGATCAAACCGCGGAGGAAAGCTTGATCTCTTTGGAAGCACATGGATATGGTGGCGGCATTATACCATCTCTCAAAGTTCTTTGAAGCCATTGAGCGAGGAAAGGGTATAGAAAATGGCTTGCAAAGATCGGTGGAGGTCGGGAAAATGCGCCTAAAGGGCTGGGGGCGAGTTCGGAGGAAGAAAAATGGCAAATGAGGCCTATTTTTTATAGACTATGGGTGACCTCGGGATTTGTGCGAGAAAGGTGTTAGCTAAGGCGACCTTGGTTCTATGGCTCTGGGTGTCCAAATGAACTACCATGAAGTGCAAACTTAAGCAAAAGCGAAGCAAGAAACACTACATGGCAATTTGTTGGATCAAATTTGGCTAATTTGGGCCAAAGATGGCCCGACCCGGTGGTGAATCTGGCGGATGGCCTCAGCGTCCTTGAGCCTTGAAAGCGAGCGTTTGGTGGTCTCACCGGGTTGGCTGCTTTTGGGCCAATTTTTGGTCATTTTAGGAAATTTGAAGATGCTAATATGGCTAATTGGGCCGATTCTAACCTAACTAGCAACTTATTTTGTGCAAAGTGACATCTAAAAAGCAAGATTTTTGGGGGTAGGCGGGTGAATCCGCCTTGCGAAAGCCAGCGTCCCGGGGGCCGAGAGGCCATTGGTGGCGGTCTCACCGGCCAGCCCCAATTTTGCATTTTGATGATTTTTTGCCAAAATTTTGTTATAATCATGATTTCTGGGGTATTTCTAGACATGCTATGAAGAATTCTACAGGTGGGTTCTATTTTCTACATTTCAAGAACAATTTTACAAGGGAAAAGAACTTTTTATATTAATGAGGAACATGATTACATGAAAATTTTGGTTCTTCTACAAAATTTACAAAATTTGAGGCCTAGGGCCTCTCCTGCGGATCCTCAGGTGCCAAGTGGATATCCTTAGGCATAAGGGTTACCCGCTTAGCATGGATGGCGAAGGTTTCCCTCCTGAAAGGCGCACCGGCTACGCCTCGGAGGGAAAAGCCTCTTATGCGAGGCGGTCATTGGAGGGGGTTACCACGTAGTCTGTCAGGAGCTGTTGCAAAACCTCCCTAAGGAGGCGCTGAAGGCCTTCCTTATCGGAGATTCGTGCACATCTGGAAGTCATAGAATCTCCTAAGCTTACCGAGCGTATCATCTTTGTTTTGGCGCGTGGTGAACCCTCTCGGGTTTTTAGCCTTGGTGGGGGTGGCTTAGTCCCCCCACTGACGCTGGACCTCCTGCTGGCAATACCACTCATTTACCTCGTTGGCGACGGGTACTCCCCACCATCTTTCTCTTGAACTCCCAGTCCTGGCAGCACCGGGAATGGACCTTCTGTTTCTTCACCACCTTAGGTGGTTTAGGCCACTCATTGTGGCCTCGCGGGGTCCGCCCCTCCTCCTCCTCCTCTTTGCCTCCCTGCGGCTCCCGGTAGTGGCTCTTGAATGGCTTGTGGTCCCGCCCGAGGCCGTGGTTCCTTCTCTTAGTTCTCCTCTCCTCCTCCCTCGGCTCCTCTCCGGCTCCGCTTCTTCTGTGACCCCTCTCCTCCCGACCCACTCATGACCTTCTCCTTACCTTTTCTTCCTTGGGACCCGAAGGCCCCTTCCCCTCTTCTTTACTTTGCTCCTCCCTTCTTCTTCCTCGGTGTCAGAATTAAGAGTAATGGTCTCATTGGGTCCCTGCAGTGCTGCCGATGGAGGCTGGTCTTTGGGACTCTCCACCGGCGTCATGGTATGGGACTTGGCTAGCTTTGTAGCTGCTTCTGGCGGGAAGCTTCTCTTCCCCTTTCTTGGGATGGGAGGTGTTAGGGATCTTCTTAACTTTGTAATAAGCTTCTTTGCTGCGCCATGGGAGAGGAGTCGGTCTTAGTCCGATCTTCTGTAGGATTTGTTTGAGTGCGGGCCATATCTTATGGTTGAACTTGGTGTGAAGAAGGGCAAGAAAGGTTTGAGGTGAAGGGTTGGAGAAAAAAAAAATAGTGTCGAATATTTAAAAAAGGAGGGTCCACAGGAATATTCTCCTACCATAATTACCCTATTTATTAGCCCCTTATTAATTACAAGATATTTAATTAATTATTTAACTATTAATGCATATATTAACCTATATTAATTGATATTATCTTTAATTTTCGAATTTTCCTAATGGTTCAAGTGCAATTTATGAATTTGCGCCATTTTTCACTGGCCTCACGATTGGCATGATTCTTGACCCATTTTAGGTGAAATTTGATGCATGCATAATTTCCACTCCAAATTTACTAGAAAATTCGTTTTACCTCTCACAATTCTTCGTCTAACACTTAGCCTAATTCTCGACCCACTACCCAGGGAAAAATTTTTTCCCCATTTTCAAGGTTCGATGGTGGAATGTTTATTCCACACCCTATAGGCCTCTGTTAGACTACTTCATGGTTATGGTGCTAGTTCTTGGTCAACCAAGAACATGGCTCTGATACCATTGTGACGCCCCTCGCTAAACATGCGGGCCCGGTAGTATACAGCGAGGAAATCCCCATCCCGGGCCCAAGAACCGAGATGGGTTCTTTGCTCACCCCGCACTCGAGGTAACTCTTGATGGGGAGGGAACAAGGTGTCTTGGCGGCCCCCTTCCCTATGGGCTCCTATAAAATGGGGCGAGCAACACGTCGAACTAGCATAAAACATACACAAATACTACCTGGGAGGGTAGTGCATCGCGACATAAACCAAATGCAAAGATGATAATCACAAGCCATAAAAGCGTAGAGAGCTCCCTACCCGCTCGGACTTCATGGGGAGGGTAATTGACGGCCAGACCTCAAGATAAGCGTAATCGAGTCATGGCAATGGCGGGGTCGGCATGTAACAATGGCTAGGTTGACCACTCCATCCGCTCCCTCATTGCTTTGCGGATGGGCTAGGATCAGCTCGACGGGACTCTAGCCTTCCGGACACGCCTTAATCCCATGGCATCACCCATCCGGGACTACTCCAGTTGCATCTCCCCGGTCAGGCCAGAGGCGGGAAGGGTTGCATCTCCCCTCCCGGGGGTTAGGTAGTGCCGTGGGCGGCTAGAGAATGTGCGGCGACACCCACGATTAGGTACCGGACCCCCCAAAACGAGCGAGCCAAGCCAGCACTTGCGACTCTCGAGAGGCAGGGCAACACCATTGCCGGGGAGGTGTGGGACCCATGCTCGGCCCTTGCCAGTGACCGACCATAAGCCCTAGCCACTATGGGATCCCCCAAGCCCCCACCGGCGGGGATCCTCCCTCCACTTTCCCTCTAGCCCGTTATGGGTCTTTGAGTCATATCATAGCCTCAATAGCACGGAGGGCTCCATGCACCTGCCGCAACTAATAGGAACTAAGGGATCTACTCTAGGAGCATACTACATATGGCTCTAGGTCTCTACCCCCTTCCCAATACAAGAACAGCAACATGATCAACCATCATCACATAATCATCATGAGAATAATCATAAGAAGAACATCTTAACCTAATCATACAACTAACTCAATAGTTAGGGTTCCTTGATTAGGGTTCAAGATGTTGAATGTGGAGTTCTAGGATGGCTCTACTCTAGATACAAGATACTAGCATATGCGGAATGCTAATTCCCGGATGAGCTATCACAACTACTATCCTACATACACGCTCCCCATGCTCTCCCTCCGGATCCGGTGTGCCTCCATGGTCTTGACTCCGTGATTGATGCTCTTGCTCCAAGAATCCAGTCTACCCCATGGGGCTCTTGCCGATCTATGCCACAACAACAAGCGATGTTGAAACGGTTTCGAATCAGTGTAGGTGAATCTCTGAGGTGCTAGGGTGGAAAAAGAGGTCTAGGGTTAGGGGTTTATGCCTATATAAGTTAGGTCCACCTAGGATGCCACGGCACCAATCCGGGTGAGTCTGTGTGGCGGTGCCCAATAGGGTTAAAACCACATGGATAATGGCTTTAACCTATGGTTGGCTAAGTTATGAGAATAACTTGGCCATACCCTAGTGCCACCTATGGTATACAAGGCTATGAATGGCGACTTGTATAGTGACGGATCGAGAATATGTATTTATGGCGTATATTCCCCCGGGCCGAATCACACTTCTTGATCGAAGCCATAAAACCAGGGGGAGGACTCAAATGCTACAATACTTGGTCAAGTGGAAACACTCCTGCCGTGGAGGATGCTACATGGGCGATGAAAGCGGATCTTGAGAAGCACTATCCGGGATTTCATCGCGAATCTCAGGTCGCACCCTATCAACGTGCTATCAACCCGCTCCGTGATAAGCGCAGAAGACTTGATTCGCCGAATCGTAGGGGTAGATGCATCGTAGTTAACTGTGATTCTACCGATGATGGGATCACCTCGTGTTCCTTAGGGCGTGGTCTCATACGTATTAATGGACACATGCCCGAACCGCTTTGTAAAGCATGTAGTTCATAGCCGTTCATATTATATAATAGGAACCTGACCAGTCCTTAGGCCACAAATGAACGCTAACTGAACTATAGGCATGATAGGTCCCTTGTAGATAAATTTTCTTTTATTTTCTTATAGGGGTGGACCTTCAACCACAATCTAATTATTTTTATCTATGAAAACCGATATAGTGACATGTGCGAGCCCGTTGAGCAAAGACGCGACCCGCCCATGTATAGGGGGTTGCTGATGACCCGACTTTCTCCGTTTTCATGGTGTTTACACATAGTTCTTTAGTGTTACCACGCTTTTGATACTGGACTTGGGTCCTTGAACTTTTTGATTATGATAATCATCTGAAATGCACTTTAGTGCTTGAACTGTTTTGAACTTCAAAAGTTTTAATATATTACCTTGGGAAACAAGGGATTATCTTCCTTTATAATGTGTTTTCTTTATTAGTATATCTTCAACTAACCCCAATCTTGGGGATGACATTAATTCTAAGGAGGGAGAATGTGACGTTCCAAGTATTTATACGTATAATGATAAATATCGACACGTCACCCCAAGATAGACACTTTACCATGGGGCATGGTAACCTAGGGGTTGACTTAAAAGGATTAAATTAGCTATGCTAATTTAATTTGTTAAAGATAATAACCTACATTTAAGGGATCATTATTTATAAAGGATAATTAAACTAATTATCCTTTGAAATACACCGCCAAAACCTCGGGTTGGCCAACATGGTGAATGCTATTTTGGACCCATAAGGTGGATCACCACCCCGTATCCACCATAATCGACCCGAAGCGAAGGCCTACCTTGGGATTGAGCCGAGCCACCTTGCCCAAATGCTTGCACCGTGGTGGATCGAGTCGAAGCATCGAAGTTTGAGGAAAAGGATGGAGGCACCAAACGATAACGGTCGAGCAAGAATACAAGTGGGTGGCTAGTATAGGTCGATATTCTAGGGTAGCCCTTTTGGGCACCTTGTGTGTTGTCTTGTATGTTCTCTGTATTTTTATTCAGAGGAACTAACCCTTGGTTGAAAAGGTAAGTTTCTCTTTATATTTTGATTCGGTTTTGCTCTCAAAGGATGAATTGATAGTTCTTTGTTTTAACACTCGCAGATGGGGATTATCGAGGGTAGAGACCTCGAGCCCATATATTGTATTATACTCCTAGATAAAAGCCATATTATCCCAATATTGCGACTGTGCACAAGAACCCCACTTAGGGTCATAAGATGCTATGATGCTTGGCTTGCCAGATGAGAACCTGATGGTGAAGTGGAGGTGGGGTCTTTTGCGAACATAAAAGGCTCACGAGACTCTTGAGCTAGACCACGATGGCAGTCCGCGTGAGGGCGGGTATGGATGCGACCTCCCAGGTGGAAGGTGTGACGTGTGGGGCACCTTGCACTGAGTAGATTTAGAGGCCCGGGAAGTAAGTGAATGCAGGATCTGCGGGGCCGACGTCGCGACACGTATTCTCTAGCTTCGCCCATGGAGCCTTGTGAATCACAGAAGGGGCTAACTGCGACACGCACTCTCATCCCGGACAGGGAGCCATGAACCTGGGTAAAGAGGCTCAGTGGTGATGCCACCGAGCCGCGTCTCTGGGAAAAGCTATAATGACGCCATGGCATGACCCATAAAGTGTGCCTGGGAGGGGGCCCGGATGGAGTGGACAACCCTAGCCAATGTTCTGCGTTCAAGCCATGTCAAGATTAAATGCTGATCTCTTGAGGCCCTGGTGAGCCGATTGATCCTCATAGATGCGACAGGGGTGGGAACCATGGGTTTGGGGTGTTTCTTAGGTTTAGATGCATATTCTTTGCCGTTGGTATTTGGATGGATATGCCACCCTTAGGTGGTGGTTATTTATGTATGATTTATCTTTGTGTGCTAACCCTTGTATTCCAGCTTCCTTGTGTGGCTAGAGCCCCATTGGCGTGGGCAGGAATATTGTCGTGTCCTTCTTTAGGGCATCGTATTATAGGTGGCTTGAAGGCAAGCGGAGGAGCCTGCTCATCCCCTTTCCTCCCTCCTTTCTCTCTTTATTTTTTTCTCTTCTCTCCTTCTTTTCTCTTCCTCTTTTCCCCATGCCCTTTTTCCCTTTTGCCCCTCCCCTCGCTTTTTCCCTTTCCATCCCTTCTTCCCTCCCTTTTTCTCTTTCCTTTTTTTTCGGGTCCTTTTTCCCTTCCTTTTTTCTCCTTTCCCCACCTTTTTCCTCTTCCCCTTTCCCAGTGTTCCTTTTCACTCCCTCCTCCTCTCCCTTTTTCCCTTTTTTCCCTTTCCCTTTTCCTTTTCCTTTTCCTTTTCCCTTCCCTTCTCTCTACCCTTTTCCTCATCCCCTTTTTCCCTTCCCTTTTACTCCTGTGCTCACCCTTTCCCTCTTCTCCTTTTCATAGTGTCCTTTTTTCCTTTATTTTCTCTCTTTCTTTTCCTTTCTCTTTTTTGTGCTCTTTTCCATTTCCTTTTCCTTTTTACCCGTGCCTTTTTGCCTTTCACTTTGCCCTTTTCTCCTCCCTTTTCCTCCTTTCCCCACCTTTTTCCTCTTCCCCTTTCCCAGTGTTCCTTTTCACTCCCTCCTCCTCCCCCTTTCTTTTGCCTTTCCCTTTCCCTTTTCTTTCCTTTTCCCTTTTCCTTTTCCCTTCCCTCCTCTCTACCCTTTTCCTCATCCCCTTTTCAACTTCCCTTTTACTCCTATCCTCATCCTTTCCATCTTCTACTTTTCGTAGTGTCATTTTTTGCTTTATTTTCCTTTGCTCTTTTCGCTTTCCTTTTTCTCTTTCTTTCTTTCCCTTTTACCCGTGCCTTTTTGCCTTTCACTTTGCCCTTTTCTCCTCCCTTTTCCCTTTCCTCTTCAGACATTAGAGCATGGCAATCAATCATGAATGCAATTGGATGGCCCAAATTAGGGTTTCATTCATGACATACTTGCTATAACATTATAAAATCAGACATTAGAGCATGGCCAATCATAATGGTGGAAAGTCGTGCGATAAATCTCGGCCTCTGAATGCAATTGGATGATCTCAACCGTCCAAATTAGGGTTTCATTCATGACATACTTACGCTATAACATTATAATATAAGATATAAGATTAAGATGGAAGGTTCATATACAGGTTGCTAGTGGTTCATGCCATAATAAATGAAGAGTTTCTGGAAGATGATGAAGTTATAGCTCTTAGGGTATTGTGCACTAAGATAAAGAAATAATAGTTGTGGCTGCAACTGGAGATATATTTGTTGTAAGTGTATGTACTTCTCGAGCATAAATCTTTTCAATAGGGCATAAATCTTTTCAATAGGATATCTACAATACTTGAAAATAGTTCAAATGAACTTGTCAAACATGGACATCTTGTTTATAAGATGAGTCAAAAGTTAAAATGTGCAAAGACAGGCAATATATGCAAAACATGATAGGCAATATAGTCAAAACATGGGCTTTCATAATGTGTATACTGCCTTTGTTGTGATGTGTTGTCCTAAATATCAAGCAAATACTTAATCCAACCCACTACATTGTGCTTTGTCAACGTCAAAATTACTTATCGTGCATCTGCACAACACTCTTGCATGAAAGCGAAATTTCTCATTGAGCAATTGTCTATATGAGCACAGCATAAAATCCTCCAGCTACATGTGAATATAATAACATATACACTACAAAGAGCTCAAATGTTTCTAAATTTTAATCTTGCTTCGCCAATCAACTTCGAAAATATGTTTATAAGGAAGCTCTAAGAATTTTTGTTTAAGAATAGACAACGAGAGCATGACAATGCCTCCATTTGGATGGAACTCTAAACATCATATTGGTTTAAACCACAGGATCAGTTCCTTATTTCATAATAGACACAAAGCATGAATTTGCCTCTATTTGAACAAAACTCTGAGCATCATCATGGTCCAAATGCCACATGGACTACATATTTCAGCTCAAATTAACAATATATACATTAAACCATCTATTTATTTTGGTAGACTTTGTATTTTTGGTCGTGTTTCTCTTAGCCATGCATCTTCCACTGCTTTCAGCTGAGATCCAGTAGTCCTTTTACAGTTGCTTCGGTCATTACAGAAATCAAACAACGGTTCTTTTAATGCAAGATTTGATGGGCCTAATATGAAACAATGATCTCTAGGATTGTTCAACCACCATGAGAATTTATGAGAATTTATTGAAGACATAGCCTGTCGAATCTAGTGTACAAAACTTTGAAAACTGCATTGAATTCGGTTTTCCAGAATGTGTAAAAAAATAAGATTAGATTGGCTATAATCTCTTCTCATAAGCTTATGAGAAGCCTATGAATTTTATGCTCATAAGCTAGTTAACCACCAGCAAATGCAAGGGTCAACTCGTTGAAAACATTCGTGTTCGATTATAGCTGCTACAACAGTTAATAGAACAGTTTATATGTTATGATGCTTCATGTTATATACACGTTGTTGGGCCTTTCACCTGCAAACACAGTAACATTATACAAAAATTATGACACATGATATAATTAAAATAATGTTAAATCACAATTCAGATGTTGGTAATATGAGAAACAAACCTGTATATAGGGATAAATATTTGCTCTAGCTTCATCCCCATAAGCGTCGAATCACATTGAGAAAAGTTTCTAGCAATAAAAGTTTCTACAACGGTTCGTGTGAGTTTCCAACAAAAATACCCTTGCATGCGGACCATTCTAGATCTATTGTTCTTGCCCACATGAACCATCTTAGTTCATGTATCTCCTACTGCTTATTATTATTCATCAAAGCAACATAAGTAGAATTCTCCTAATGTATCATCTCCCTTCAAGAGTACACTTGGATATTTCCATGTGATTGCAGAAGTAGTCTCCACTTGCGTCCATATTTTTTATTTATTCCCATCACAAAGCCCTCTTTTTGTGATAAAGTATAAATGCCTTCAAGACCCTGTGCATTACCTGCATATCAATTCTGGACGATAGAATACTTTATCTCCAAGAGTTTGCTGGGCAGATGTTCAGAATCGAAGGTACCTTAACTTTGCATCATCTAGCAATGAATAGGAAAGATTAAGTTGTATCATATAGACCTAAGCAAGCACTACAGATCTTTAAGATCTGAATAATATGTGTCTGCCACAACCTGGTATATGCAGCTAGGTTTAACTTCCAAGCTATTTTTCCAACACTCTACATGTATAGCTTCGTCATCAATATCATATCCCTCTGAAATATAAACACTAAGTTCACCATGGAGGAGTTTTCCAGCAAAACTCTATGCAGGTCCATCAATATTTGAGTTTATTGAATATGTGCCAGGGCTAGAGGTCTCTGGTATATGGCAGTTCACTGCAGCTCTGTCTATTGAAGCCCTGGATCTGGAGAGAGTCTTTTGCCATTTGAGGGTTGATTAAGGTATTACCTTTGCTTGTAGAATTTCAGGAATTGCCAAGTCCTTGCAGCTCTCCAAATAAATATTAAGCATGTTCTCCAGGGTAAACGCACGTAGCTGGGGGGCATTTTCGCGAAATCCAAGCATAGCACCCCCTTAATGAATCTTTTTTTTTTTTTATCTTTTTTTTTAGAAGTCCGTTTGGGCTGAAATTTTATATTCTAAGGCGAAACATAAATGCGTGTTAGAGAAAAATATCCAATTTTTTTTTTTTTTCAAAATACAAAGAAAATAGTCTTTAAAGCATAGCACAAGCACCCTGTGTCGCCGACATAAAAAGTGTTCCCCACCATTGTGGTTAGACCCTCCATCTAAGAACTTTTCCATGAACCAGTTCACTTTGAATGATTTCTGCAAAGATTTGAAAGCACATTGTTTTGCTATTAACCTACTGCTTCAGAATTTGGGCGAAATACAACACCCTAAATCCTAAAAATTTCATGGAAAAATGTGATGGAAACACTGCTCTGTTTCAAGAAACCATGGAAACATTGGTATTTATCTTCTTACAGTTAATGAAGAAACAAAGAAATAAAGAAATGTTACTTCATGTCGAACTTAGGATCGGATGCATGCCCGATTGCTTCACGCAAATCCGATGTTCAAGCTCTGAATGCCAATTTTGAAGCTGCTGAACAGGCTCAGAAAGATTTTGTACATGATGGCATCTTTGCGCAGCTTTAGAACAACACGTTTTGCCTCCTCGTTTAGCTTCTGAAGCACCTTAGACCCTATCCAAATCATTTAAGGTGCTACCAATCTGGTTATGAATTATGAACGATATATCAAACCTTCAAGCCTTCAAACCTTATCAAAACTTCAGGTTTCAATCCATAGATACAGAGAAATTTCTGGAATTTCTCAAGCAGCACTTGCTAGGGATTGAGGGAAAGGTTGATTTGCAAGAGTGGGTGTATGGAATTGGTATTCCTTCTGATGCAGAGAAACCTAAATCTGCTATTCTAGAGACATTTCTAAACCTTGTGGAAGAGTTTAAGCTGCTAGAATCAGGGACATAAAAAGAGCAGTGGAACACCTACATGGATTCATTGAAAAACTGTGCTAAAAATTGGCAAGCTCAAGAGTGGCAGCAGGCCGATATCATAGGTTGGGGCTGATGTCCACTATTAAAGATATGGCTGATTATATTTACAAGAAAGTTGAGGACCTGAAGTTTATACGTGGGGAAAGTCAGGATGCCATTTTAACTGCTTGCCTCTACATAGTGTGTCGCCAAGAAGATAAACCCAGGACCTTTAAGGAGATACATTCTGTTGCAAATAGTGCCACAAAGAAAGAAATTGGTCGTGCAACTAACTTCATACATATCAACAGAAGGCGCTTTTGTAAGATTTGCACACGAACGAACGGCTTCCAGATAAGTTTTCTGTTTCATTTTGAATCAAGGCAATGACCAATTCTGTTATCTTGGGGTAGCATATATTTTGATTTTAAGACATTGCATTTAGTAAAGACATTTTCTGGCATGTTAGTCACTTTAATTTGCTCTCTACTTTTCTCTAGTTTTGAGATTTCTTTAGTTCTTAAGTTTATAAAAGAGATCAAATATTTCTAGTTTATAACCGGCAACAAATTAGGGAATACAGCAGAGGATAGGGGCTGCATAGGCAAGGCAAATGCATTTGAGTAAAAAGTGGACGGAATACGTTACGGGACAGAGAGGCTCAGCCTCCGCCGTACACCAGGATAGCGAGGGCTGGACCCACCAACTGGTAATCCGGACCACTATAAACTCCCGCCATAGAATAACAGCAAGCATGAAAAGACACAATGCATATGTATATAAGTGTGGTATTTGTAGTCAAAAAGAAGACTGGGATACGCTACGGATTGAGGGGTCTAACCCCCGCCGTAGGCCAGGATAGCGAGGGCACGACCCTCCAACTAGTTCCCGGATCACCAAAATGACTGAAGGAGAGCCTAAAGGCTTTAATAAATAATAGCTTACAAGTGCTCTTACATCAAGTGCTTGAGGATGTGTTGCAGATTATGTGAAGACATCCATAGAATAATCAAAAACCATGTTTGGGACTCTACAAGAAGTTTTGCCAACTGCAGAATGTCCAACAAAGTGGAACGGGGAATGGCACAATCAATTATGCTGCAGGCCTTCAAAAAAACTCGAAGATGAGAACGTTCACCTAATCAGGTATAAATATAGATTGGCGCTTGTAAGCTATGAAATTGGATGGTTTCTTTGCACAATGCATCAGTTCTATCAACATAGTATATGCACGCTACGTATGAAATCAGGAAGTTTCTTTAGATGCTTTACATAAGGCAGCGACTACATAAGCTGGGGATTGTGTTAACATGGTGTAGTTAGAATATTTCAAGATGGTTTATAAACACGGACCTTTGGACACGTGATATTATGTTGACAGTAATTACTACATATTCATAGCTCCGGATTGGAGCTCTAATCAGTACTAATAAGTTTAGTTTAAGGTTTTTGCAGCCTAACAATAATGGCGTGGGAAAAATCCAAAATCCAGAATGACGGAAAACAGATCTGATAATAATACTGTGCATTAGTGAGCCCATTACTATTAAGATTTTTCCTCGAAAACCCTTCGGGGCGGGGTTTTTTAATCCTGATAGTAATCGTCACTAATGTAGCCCATGTCATAGACAGGGAAAGAGGGTTTGTAATATGAACCGCACAAAAGCGGCTCATAAATCCCACACAAATTGTTCAGTTAAAAGCTGATTGATAATGACACACCTGTGTACGGCCTTGAAGCCGATCCAAAGCGGGGTGCCGGTATTAATAGGAAAAACTGAAGCCTTCAGAAAAGGCTACAATAGAAACCAGCATGATGTGCTAGTAGCACCCATCAGGGAGCTCGCCCATGTTACATAAGTCCACGGGCCTCAGGGCACAAGGGACAATAATGTATCTATCTATTAAAATTTTGGCTAGTTGTACCAGAGATCGTTAAAAACAACAACTGGTGGCGTAGATATAGCTTATGGCATGGTGCAACGGCCATGGCATAGGCATCAGATCCTCGTGCTTGGATGAAAGGAAAAGGACTGATAGAACCTGTAGGCATTCGTTCCGTTCTTGGAAATTGCTCTATATCCGTTCAAAAAATAGATGAAGAGACTGATGAAATGTTCAATGCAAGATCCAGCCATCTACTCGCTGTTCGGCCAAAAACATTGTGCACGATCCACCTATTCCATAGCAATGACCGTATTAAGCAACGAAGCAGAGCAACACCCGAACCCTAATACGTCCAAACTTTTTTTTTTGCATAATCTAGACCATTTAATTGGCGTGGATCTCAACCGTTCAAATTAGGGCCACCTTTTTTTTGCATAATCTGGATCGTTTAATTTGCGTGGATCTCAGCCGTCCAAATTAGGGCTGGATCCACGACACTAAAACATTATCTCTAATCCTCCTATATTATAAAACCGTGGCGTCTGTCCGTCCGCCTGATCGACGGCCGAGATCGTCCCAATGTCCCTCCGCCCCGATCGACGGCCCAGATCTATCCGATTATATCAATGGCCCATATTGCGCCACGTGACCATTAAAATTGTCAATGAAAGGGTTTTATTTAAATGTAACATTTCATTTCACGTGACCGTGCTGGCATTGCTTCGATGCAATAGGGCGCCAAAGTTGCACAACAGGAAAGAAATAAGAACCGGTTCCAGCAGATTAAACGAACCCAATGAAGAATTCATGCGATTATATCGAATGGATAGAAATCCAAACTGAAATGAGAGAATTGGTGGAAAAAAAGGAGAATCGGAAGCTTTTTTTTCAAGGATTATCTATAAAATGGATTAAACAGGTGGGGATTAAACAGGTGGACTTATGGCTTTGCAGGAATATGTAGCAAAATAACAGGGGGTTCCAGGGGGATTTGATATAGATATAATTTTGAAACCATAGACCATATCCCTAAAAAATTGGGGAAGAACAAAAACATAGACCAAATAAAAAAAAAATATATTGGAGCTAGACATAAAGGGTCTTTTAGGACATTGAGTTATTTTAGTAGATGGCAAAGTATTTCCCTAAAAACTTAAGTGAAAATGTGATATACCATCAAAACCTTGCAAACTCAAGATTCGACATCTTAAAATCATAGGTGTCCCAAATCATAATTCGAAGAGAGGTGTCGGCAAATCATGAGATGTTTGTGGTAAAAATCTTGACATGCTTCATTTGAACGATGTGTTGGTTGATGGAACATAACACGCCACCAAATAAACAAATATATGGAGCTAGACATCTTTAGGGTTGAAAGAATCGGAATGTGGGATGCAAGAGAGCCTTTTGCGCTAAGAAAAATCTTGACATGCTGCAAATAGGTGCACGGAATCAATAGGGTTGAAAGAATCGGATGCAAGAGAGCCTTCTGCTGAGAACACAGGCAAATAGGTGCACTCTTCTGACCATATGCTCCAATAAAACTTATTATTATTTCGTTCGTATAGTATTACATAGGTTTGAATTTGCACAAAGTAGCTTGATGACGGATTGTCGCAAGGGCAATGCTATCTTACTATTAAGAGGAGGTAGAAGTAATCTGACGGCAGCACCTGTTAGTTGAAAATGAAAAAACTGTTAATCCTAAGCACTTACGATTTGTGAAATATATTCATGGGAACGTATTGTTTGTTTGAGGTAGACGATTTATGAGTCTGTGCTTATGGAAGAAAGGCATGATCTAGTTCTGTCATTTTATTGATGGTTTCCATTTCATGATAGATGCATTTTGAGCAGGCATCTATATGTAAATGAACATCTACGCCTATAGTTTTGTGCAGCCAAAACTTGCATAATCTACTTACTTAAAACGATCGACGGGCTAGATCACACCACATTTTGCCTTTCCAACCGATGGCCCAGATTGCGCCACGGGTGCATATTTTTGGCTGAAAAGACACGAATGTAAATGTGCCGTGTGGATAAAACAAAACCCTGGTGGCTAAAAAATTGTCGGATCTCTGCCCGCGGGATTGGTTTAGAGCACTGGATTCTACTCGACATTTGCTCCTTCTTCTGCGCGCTGCCATACGTAAGGTACAGACTTTCCTGTAATTTACAGCTTTCTTGTTTAATACAACAAACGAGAAGTTACAGAAATGCATGATGAAATGACTATGGGTGTGTGACCACCAATGCTGATTGGGGGTTGGCTGGAAGGCACATAGTCCAGTTCAGTTGCACCATCATGTGCTTGAGTAGCACCTTCACAGACAATCCTTCTGCCCAATCTAACCCTCCTTCTATTTAGGAACTCCAACCTTCTCTTCTTGGCTTCCATATCTGTGGGCCTTTGAGTGTTGAAGATGGATGCCACTCTTGAATGGCCATGTGGATACATGAATTCTCTGAACCTCTTGGTCCCAAGCCCAAATTCAGCTTTAGCTCTTTTCCTGCTCTCTCTTTCTTCCTTCCTAGCTTGGGCCCTTTTCTTCTCTTCTTCTCTCAATGCCCTCTTCTTAGCTGCCTCGATTTTCTTAGCTTTCAACCTCTCATTTTTCTCGAGTTCAGCCTGCACCCTCATGGCTTTCTCAAACCTGAGATTCTCACAAAAAGCAGCTGAGCTAATGTGAATGAAACCTGCCATGTCAGGATCCTTACCTCTCCTTCTCCCACCTTGTGATTGGAGTCCTATTGTCTCAACATGGCAGCCAGAAGGCTCTCCTCTCTGAAATATTGGCCTGGACAACTGGCTGCGCCCTTCATGTACAGGCTGAGCTATTGAATTCACTTCAGCAATCGGTCCCTCCATAATGTGCTGGAAACCACGGGCATTGGGAACATTGGGAGCGAGGTTGTAAACTTCACATCCCTTCATTCATATCAATATGTATGTCAACACGAGAATCTTCTTCTAGATCCTCGTCATTACCCTCACCTTCTGGTTCACTCCCATCATCACTTGTATCGTGAGAGTTCCCTGCAATATGCTGAGACATGTAGCCTTTTAGTGCACATGCCATGCTGGTACTAGATGCCACCACCTTTGTGCTATCGAAGGGGTAAATGCCTATGGCCCTGAACCCTGCAATAAGGTTGTCAGATGTTAGCCCAATATGAATTGCCTTGAATATAACCTCAGCAATCTCTTCCCTCTTGGGCTCCAGCTTGCCCCTCATACACATCCATTCAGCCCTCAATCTCTTGAAGGCTGCCTTGAATGGTGCAAAACAAACCACATCAATGGGTGGAGTTTGTGGGATGTGTGTGCTAGGAGCAGTGCAAAATGAATACCGAATTCTTTTGCTTCCACACATTCAACTCCGCATGGCTGCTGTGGCCATCCAGAAAAAATAGATGTGGATTTTTTGGGGACAGTCCTCCAGGTACCCTAGATCGGAAGTGTGTCACCATGACTTGAAAAGTTCAGTGGAATATTTTCGATAAGGATGGCGGTTGGCGGTGGCGCTCCGAATTTTCCTGAGCACTTGCACGGTGCGCCATGGTAAGGGTATTCGCGATTCTGGAACAAGGGGCTCGGCATTCATGTGGATGGATTCAAGGAGAACCAAATGAACTATGGAATTCACTGGTTATGCAGCAGTTCTTCCCTGATCATCTTTTTACCTACATTTTTTCCCATAATCTTGAAGAACCGGTTCTTGAAGAAGAATCTTGGTTAGGAGAATTTGTGGGGGATAGAAATGCTACTGCCACTGGTGTTTGTTGGGTTTTTGGGTTTTGGCAAAATGAAAAATTTAATTTATTCATAAAATGAAAAAGTTGAACACGCAGAATTTATTCATAAAAAAATTTGGTTGATAGTTGTAGTTTAGTTAGTTTGCAATGGAAAACAAAAAAAATAATTCGGACAATGGGATGGTATGTCAGGTTTCAGATTCTGAACAGAATGATCTAACAATGATTGCCAAAAGGATGTCTGTCATGTCAGACATTGAAAAGAAGAAATTGGCACAAATATTAATGGATTTGGGCTCTGTTAAAGGTCAGAATTTAGCGGGCAGTCATTATGGTGCTAAAGAATTGGGAAAGGAAAAGGAAGTCGAAGGGAATTCCGACCTTCTGGTAGCCTTTGGGGATTTCTTTACCTATCTAACGGAACCAGAGTTGGAGTCGGAGAAGACGAATGGAAACATGGTAGCGACGAGGCAACAGCTGGGGATGGGAGCGGTCCAAAGGCAGCAGAACATTGTGAAGCCAATTCTGGAACATTTGAACCATTTGCAAGAGGAAGAAGCTGGAATTGTAGAGCAAAAGGCAAAACATGTTTTCCACGGTAAAATCCTGAAAAACCCATTCGTGGAAGAAGCTAGACTAAAACAAATGGCCAATCGAGCAGTAATCGGCTGTGTAAGGCATGAGGGAGTTAAACTTCCAATGATAAGAGCCGAGCTCGAAAAGCTAGTTGACAGCATTTCAATTTCAAAAATCTACTGGCTTGATTTTCCTTTTTTTATTGTGGAATGTGGAAACGAAATTTCTGTCAAAATGCTGCTCAAACAGGGCACCATCACGAAGGCAAACACTCAAATCTTTTTCCAAAAATGGTATCCGGCCTTTGATCCTCGGGATATTAAGCAGCTTTTCCACCCTGCATGGACTTCAGTTCAAGGCCTTAGCCCAATTTACTGGAGTGAGGAGATTCTAAAAAAATTGTTTCAGGAATTAGGTGACTTCATTGGTATGGAAACAATGCTGGATCAACTCCCAAGGGTCTGGGTCCAATTGGATCTGTGATTACTTTGGGTTGCAGAAATACCTCCCCCTGCAGTGGCGAGGAATCCCCACCCCCTGCAGTGCATGTGGTATCAGATTGCACGGAGGTGGAGTCTGCAAAGGCTTTGTAGAGAGGAAAACAAATGTTGAGCCCCCTAATCAGTGGGTCACTCCTTATAAAAAGCCTTCTTCGGCCCTTAAGAAGCAAAATGTTAATGGAAGTATGAAAAGGAAGGCTCGCAAGCAGAGAATCAGAGAGGAGCGGGAAAAGGCAGAGCAGACATTGTTGGCCCAAAAAAAAGGGAAAATGACTTGGATTAGAAAATCTGATGAAGGGAGTGTCAAGGTTCTGAACAGAGGAATTACAATTAGGGAACCCTCGTCAGGGAAGAGCTCTCCAAACTCTCCAAATTCTCCTAATTCTCCCTCTACTCGGGAAAAGGGGGAATGTTCACATAAAATATCTGAATTTCCTGTTCAGAATCTCTTCGCAGGTCGGGTTGAGCCTCAGATGGAAGGAACTGGTGAGCTTTTCAAGCAACAGCCAGTGTCCTTAAGCCAAGAGAAAAATGATGATCCCGGTGAGCTTTTCAAGCAACAGCCAGTGTCCTTAAGCCAAGAGAAAAATGATGATCCCGGTGAGCTTTTCAAGCAACAGCCTGGATCCCCCAGACCTTCCAACATTATTCTGGATGAACATCATGACATAAAGATGATTGAGAGTGACTCCAATGAGGAAATTCTTCCTACTAATGACCTAGTCATGTCATCCCCTTCACAACCTGGTGTTGAAGAGTCTTTTACTCCATAGACAACCAGGAAAAAGAACAAAAAAATGGTCCTCTTTAACTTAGATGGGCCTGCCTCTAATACAAGAAACAAATCTTTATGAAGATTGTGTGTTGGAATCTAAGAGGAATAAAGGGTCCTTTGAAAAGAAAAAAGGTTCTCATTGCAATTCAGGAAATGAAGGCGGATCTTATTTTATTACAGGAGCACAGACTTCCCCCTTTTGAATCTTCAAAATTGGGGGATTGGATTTGTCCAGGCAGTGGCTCTACATGGGCTGCAGCCAATGGCACCAAGGGTGGAATTTGTACAATATGGAAAGGATTTTCTTCTTCTGGATCATATGTGTCCCCCATGGGTAGATGGTCTGTTAGCTTTCTCAACATCAAAGGTCATTTGACTGGAATAATAAATGTCTATGCTTCCACAGAACCTCATGAAAGAGAAATGCAATGGAGGGAAATGAATTTCTGGATAGATCAGCAAAATCATGTTCATAATTGGCTGCTAGCATGTGATTTCAATAATACTCCCCTGTGGGATCAAAAGCTGGGAAAAAAGATCAATATGACTAAGAATTAGAGAGGTGAATGGGATAAATTGGTTGGCAAATTTATCTACCATCCCCCCTCCTCATCACCCACATATTCTTGGAGTAATAAGAGAAAGGGCCCAGAAAGAACATTTTGTTTGTTGGATAGATTTTACACTCTCTCAGTTGACCTGGATTTGTGGGATCAGGTTGTCATTAAGTCAGACTGTAGTAACTCTATCTCTGACCATTTTCCTCAAGTTATGGAGACTCTTGTCCTTTCTTCCCGAGCTACACAAGTAAGTACTCCTTTCAAATTCAATGTTCAATTGCTGCAGGTTCAGCAATTTTGCTCACAACTGAGGGAGTATTATATATCTCTCCCCAAGATTGAAAATAGCAGATCTATGATTGGGTTTGTGCAAAAATTAAAAACCTTGAAACATTGGATCAAAAAATGGGGGAAAGATTGGGCAGAAAAGAAGAGGAAACAAAAGAATGAAATCTATATTGAAATGAAAAAGGTAAGAGAATCTCTGTTTTTGGATAAAGATAATCAGACCTTGCAGGATCTAGAAAATCAACTGGAGATTAAAGTCAAACATGTGGAGGAAATGGAAGCTCAGTCTTTGGCAATCAGAAGTAAGTGTCAGTATACCAATTGTATGGATAAAAGTAGTTTCTCCTTCTTTTTCAGGGCTGCTAAGAGTCGGATCATCAATAATGGCATCATCTCAGTTCAAGATGATCAAGGGGAAAATATTCAAGGGCAACTTGAAATTCAAAGATTTTTTGCTCATAGATATCAGGAACTATTTGATAAGCAGCCAACATCTCAAATAGATATTGAGCAATTTTTTAGCATGATTGACTTGGATTCTAACTCCTCAGTTGTCAATAATGAAGCCCTTATGGCTATTCCACAGAAAGAGGAGATTCTCCGTATCTTGAATTCGATGGCTTCTGGAAAAAGTCCGAGGCCTGATGGCTTTCCCCCAGAATTCTTTAGAGAATTTTGGGATATAATGCAGGATGACTTTACAACTTTTGTGCAAGGAGCCTGGGTGGCAGATAGTTTACATCCTGCAATTAATGCTGGTCTAATTGCATTGGTTCCAAAGGTGGACCAACCTATGGCCTTTTCTGATTGGAGGCCAATCTCTTTGACCAACACCATCTATAAAGTTCTTGCAAAAATTTTAGCAAACAGGGTTAAGCCTACCCTGGAAAAACTCATTAGTCCCCTACAGACTGCTTTCCTCCCTGGAAGGAGTATCCTTGACAACTTCATTGGAGCTTATGAAGGATTACACTGGAGTAATCTAACCAAGCAGAATTGCATGCTCCTGAAACTGGATTTTAAAAGGGCATTTGATACTATAATTGGGATTTTTTGAGTAGGGCCATGGAGGTCTTGGGATTTTCTCAACGGGTAATCAATTTGGTCCTTGCCTTCAACAAGGAGGCCAGATCTGCAGTCTTGATTAATGGCTGCCCCTCCTCTTTTTTCCCCTGCAAAAGAGGAGTGAGGCAAGGGTGTCCTCTGGCCCCTTACCTCTTTTTAATAGTTGCTGAGATGGTGACCAAGGTTACTCTCAAACTTCAGCAGAATGGACAAATCAAAGGCCTCCAGATGCCAAATGAAGGTATGCCTCTTTCTTTGATGCAATATGCTGATGATACTTTCATTTTTCTGGAGGATGATGGGAAAAGCATCTTTGCCTTCACATGCGCCATGGAGACCTTTGGCAAAGCTTCGGGAGTTTTATTCGAGCCAAATGTACCATCCTCTTGCGAAAATAAAATTGCCGATATAGCAATTCTTGAGAAAGGGATGGCCACCAAGTCATTTGTTGGGTCTTCCCTTTGCACCCGCATATGAGTCTTCATGGTCTTTGGTCCCCTATTACTCGGGATTAAAAGAAAATTCATGACCTTCTTTCATTGGCGGGGAAGGGTTGAAATTGCCTAGCCCCATACATCTCCTATCATGGCAAGGGGACTATAAAGTTGGTAATCTTTTAAGGATTCTCGGGGAGGGCAAGGATCTATTGGCCCTAGCTGCAAAATTGATCCGGGCGTGCTCTCTCGGTCTCCTCATCTTTCTCCCCGCCATGGCTTTTATCAGTGGAATGGGTTTAGCAAACTAAAAGTGGGAAGTAATTCTTCAAATGCTCCCAGATAATCTTCACAAGGTTAGTAGCCCCCAAATTTCATTTCTTTTGGCATTACAATTCCCATTGTTTTCAGAGGATAATCTTGGTTCTCAAACATCTTTTGGCATCAAAATATAAGGAATGGAATGCTTGGCTCTCAAACTCAAAAATATAGAATGGATCTTCGATGTAATGGCATCTTCGATGTAATGGCAATTGGCTTACCCGGCATGAGGTTGCAAGAATCGATGATACAGGTCAACAAAAAGATTTTCTCTGACATTTCTCGTTCCTTGAGCAACTGGGAAGATTCGATGGATCCTATTTCATGGAGTTGTGAAGGAAAAAAGAGATATAGTGTGTCCAAGATCTACAAAATGATCATTCAACCTTCTGATCTTAAGGTCACTACAAAATGGGGTTGCACTCAGCAAGAGGCAATCAAAATAATCATTGATGGATGGCAGGCACATTGTGCAAAAAAGATACTTTTATTTAGATGGCTTCTGTTGAATCAGAGTTTGTCCACTAATGAGAGAATAGCAAAATATAAAACAGCTCAGCCCAATATCTGCCCGTTGGGCTGCCAGCTTCCAGAATCCAATTTGCATGTCTTCCAGTGCCCGAGACTTCTGCCCTTTTGGCTCTGGGCAAAAAATCTCTGTAAGTCCACTTTTGGTTCCTCTCCACAGGAACTTTTTTACTTTCTAAGTTTCCCAAGTGCCTTCTGTGGTACTTTGAGAACTCTGGCCCTATGGTCCATTTGGAAGCACAGAAACAGAATCGTTCATGATCACAAAACATTTAATCTCAATTGGATCAATATCTGCTTTCAGTCCCTGGTGGTTGAGACAGCCATAGCTCACAGAAGAAGCAAGGGCTCAGCATATGACAGAAATTGGGATTCTTTAGGGAGTTACCATGGTTTTTATGCTTTCTTTAAACTTACTATCTCTGATGCTGATGTTGACATTGACAGATTTTGTGACCGAGCACTATGATATGGTTATCCCCCCCTCTCGTGGAAGATATGATCCTAAACCGGCTTTTGAACAGTGGACAAAGGGGGTAATCAAGGCCAAGATGATCACCTTGAAGCAGCACATTTTGGCTCAGATAGCTTTGGGAGTCATTCTGGATGATGAAGATCTTTGGTGGTGGAATGATCTGAAGATTTACTTTGCTGCAAAATGGGAGGAGCACTTTGACATCACCTCTGAAATCATGCTGCAGTTCATGGTCCATACCCCTCTAGATCTTGATGAGCTTGAGACAGTATTCCATATTGTCCAGGTCGATCCATTGGAGTTTGCTTTGGGCTATGAGTAGAATAATTAAAGTTCTATTTTCTGTCTTGAACTATTACAGACACCTGATCATCTTTTTTGACTTGGTACATCAAATTTTGAATATCTAGCTGTGCTATGCCTCTTTCAGTCCCTTCTTGGGACAAGTAAGCATTGCAAGGGTTCTTCCTTTTGCAATTGCTGTATATATTCATGTAACCTCTTTTGCATGTAATATCAAATCTGCCTTAACCTCAAAAAAAAAAAAAAAAAAAAGGTTCAGTGGTCATCCATGCATGCTGCTGAACTGCCTGGATTGCCCCTTCTTCACATTTGCTTATGTAATCTGCCTTCATCCTCTTACCCATAAAGATGTACAAGTTGGGCAATCTATACCCTTCAGCACTAACACATACCAGAATTGTCACCCACTCTCTAGAGTTCATGACAACTTCATTGACATCTCGTGCACCCTTCCTTGCAATTATTTTTAGGCCCCTAACCTTGCCTGTCTGTATCCTAGTCTTGTCAGCATTCCAAATCCTGGATGGTGGAAAATCAAACTCATCATAGATGGCCTTGAGGCCATTGTAGAACATGTCCAGGTTTGGCTGATTCATGGCAAGTGCCCTTGCCCTCTCCAATGCCTCTTCTTGAAGAGCTTCCACCACTTATTGCCTGGCATACCATCTGATGTACTTATGTCCCCAGGATTTGCCATTTGGGCTGCCTTTGCCTTGACTGCACTCAAGGTAACCCCCATACCCGAGTTCACTCTATCAACAGCCCAGGCAACTAGTTCTTCTTCCTGCTTGGGAGTGAGAACGTGAGGATGCTTCTTTTGTTTATGGGTAATTCTACCATATTGCCAATCACATATGGTAGAATCAGGTATACCAAATCTCCTCGAGGCCTCTCTAGATGAAATGCCATATTCACTAACCTCTTCCAAGATGTCCTCCATCTGTTGTTCCGTCCGCTGGCCTCTCTTGGATGTTGAAGGATCCGTCCTTCTCTTCCTCACCCGCTTTGCCCTAACCCTTTTGGTATTGGCAGGTACTCGGATTGGCGTGGCATTGCCATGCACCCTGTTCGATCTGGTCTGCGCCATCGAGCTAGTTGAAGCTAGTAGAAGCTCCTGATATGCCGATATAGAGCACAATTTGGATTCAAAACTTTTTGAATTACCAATCCACTCCATTTGGAAAAGGTCGATCAATCTGCCCGCCAATTCGAAGTAGAACGCATTGATTTGCCCCTATCTCGATGAAATGGGCGGGCTTTACTGAACGTGCTATGTCTGGCAAAAGGGCATGACATGGGTTCGGGAGGCCTCGCCGAATGCGCCATAGCAGTCGATGCCGGGTTTGACGTGTCGCGATTGTAACTTATGTCCTGTGCCGTGTCGACCCGGGCAAGTCGTAGTAGGGGGCGACCATACCCTAGATATTACATATGATGATTTGGTAAAAAGGAACCTCTCATAAAATTCTTATTTTTTTATTAATTTTTTTTTCCAAACAAAAATTTGTAAAAAGCATTTGCAATTGTAATGTGTGCAGTATTATATATAAATTTAATGTGCATTGAAATATAGAGCCAACTATGCATTATTTTTCATTTTTTATAGTAAACCCTAGTATTTTGAGACGTTTGATATCTTAAAATTAGGGATTCAAAAGAGATGGCCCAGATTGCTTGATTGTTAGTATATGCTAGATTATTCCTGACTAATGGTCAAGAAAGCCATGAAGCAAGATTTAGCCGTAAAGCAAGTTAGAACATATAGTAGATGCATTTTGAGCTTATCCACGTGGAAATTTTGACATACGTAGAATGTGAATATGGAATAAGGTAGATATGAGAGTATCTATTTGTTCCCCAGTCCATTTAAGGTTCCCGACCCCATTTTGGTAGCAAAATAATTTTAATGCCACAGCATGGAGTTGGTGATAGAATACCACTTGAACAAGTATTTTACTAGTAAGATTGGTCTCTATAATATTCAAGGCGAGGAAGGACATGTTACATAGACATTCTATAATTGCATGTGTGGTGCATAAAATTATGCATGCAACTTTGTTAAGATGAAACTATTCCAAAACCATGGAGTTGGTGACATAGAATAGCAATTGAAAACGTAATTCATTAGTAGGTTGGTTCCCTAGATTAAACGCCTGGATAGAACATATTACATAGATAATTGCTATTTATTGGTTTATATGCAATTTGGTTAAGATTATTATTTTATCTTTTTCCATTCTATTGCCTTTTTGTCTTGATATTTTAGAGTGATTTGGAACCTTTCATTAGATTGTGAGGGTCAATTTATATGTCATTTTCTATGAAGATTAAGTTCCCTGTAAAAAGGGTAAATGGCGAGGAGCACGAGAGGCATGGGCATATATTTTGTGATAAGAAATGCTCGGGCCATGCACTTTCACACAAATAGCTTTCATATAAAAATGCAAAATCAACCGAAAAAGCTACAGTACATACAATCAAACGAAAAAGCTACATTATATAAGTATAATCGACCACATGTCAATGATCACATGCACTGACGAAGTCATCAAGGTCATGCAGATGGCTCGCTGTTGTTCAGAGGCCGCCATCAGAGGGTAAAACATGGCGGCCATTGCATGTGAACCCATTAGTGAAAATTTGGGACAAGTTATGAAAGTTTAAATCAAAATTGATTTGGCACATGTGGAACAAGTTATGAACAAGTTTAAAAAATGATTTGGCCCATGTGCAAATGGGGGCGCAAAGTAAAGAATAAAAAGAATCCGAATAAAGTAAACTATAGGAAACGTGGGAATATGCCTGGTGTACGTCCTAAATATATAATCCAAACTAGTGGGCCTTCTTCTAAGCGCTGCCATACGTGAGGTACAGACTTTACTGTAAATTACAGCTTTGCTGTTAAGTACAACAGAAGACAAGTTACAGAAGTTTACAGAAATTCACGATGGAAATGAAACGCTTAAAAGTCTTTTCTACCACACGTTAATGGAAGGTTCTTCTATATAGTGGAATGCAATTGGCATCCAATATAGTGTATTACAGTAAGAAGCATCCAATTGGCAGCAGAATTTACCCACCTTTATAGGAAACGTGGGAATATGCAAACTAGTGGGCGTTCTTCTGAGCGCTGCCGACAGACTTGACTGTAACATACAGCTTTCCCGTTTAGTACGGTTACAGAAGTTACCACACGTTAATGGAAGGCTGTGGAATGCTTGCTTTCTGAGACCTCAGTACTACCTTGCAGGACCTTGCAGGCTTGTTCTTGGGAGAAATAGAGCACTGGAGCATACCAGATTGTTAGAAAATAGGTCGCTCTGTAGAAGAAAAGTAGGTTAAGCAAGACAATATGGATCAATATACTCAAAATGTAGATGAATTTGCAACAGTTGTGAGAAAAGATCACATGGATGAGACTTTGGAATGGCAAAACATTTTTGTAATGCCGAAACAGTAAAACAAGAAAGATCTGTGTTGTCGTTGATGATGGTAATTCTGTATTGTTTTTAGTCGTAGCCCACAATAGTAAGGGCATTTTGACAATTTCTTCAAATGGAAGGGCATTTTGACAAATACTCAAAAATATGAGGGCATTTTTAAAATTTTCCCTAATTTTAATGCCAAAGCATGGAGTTGGTGATAGAATACCAGTTGAACAAGTATTTTACTAGTAAGGTTGGTCTCTATAATATTCAAGGCGAGGAAGGACATGTTACATAGACATTTTATAATTGCATGTCTGGTGCATAAAATTACACATGTGATTTTGTTAAGATGAAACTATTCCAAAACCATGAAGTTGCTGATATAGAATAGCAATTGAAAATGTAATCCATTTAGTAGGTTGGGTCCCTAGATTAAACGCACGGATAGAACATATTACATAGACAATTGCTATTTATTGGTTTATATGCAATTTGGTTAAGATTATTATTTTATCTTTTTCCATTCTATTGCCTTTATTGCCTTTATGTCTAGCCATTTTAGAGTGGTTTGGAACCTTTCATTAGATTATCGGGGTCAATTTATGTCATTTTCTATGAAGACTAAGTTCCTTGTAAAAAGGGGTAAACGGCCACGAGCATGAAAGGCACGAGCACATATTTCATGATAAGAAATACTCGGGCCATGCACATTCACACAAATAGCTTTCATGGCGAGCTCATGAAATCATACGAAAAAACTTGTATATTCGACCACATATCAATGATCACATGCACTGACGAAGCCATCAAGGTCATGCAAAATGGCCCATTGTTGTTCACAGGCCGCCATCAGAGGGTAAAACATGCCGGCTATTGCATGTGAACCCATTAGTGAAAATTTGGACTTTAGGAGGCAAGTTATGGAAGTTTAAATCAAAATTGATTTGGCACATGTAGAACAAGTTATGAACAAGTTTAAAAAAAGGGCATCCATTGGCAGCGGAAATTACCCACCTTTATAGGAAACGTGGGAATATGCTTGGTATATGTGATAAATATATAATCCAAAAAGTAGTGGGTCTTCTGAGCGCTGCCATACGTAAGGCACAGACTTGACTGTAATCTACAGCTTTCCTGTTTAGTTACAACAGAAGACGCTTAAACGTCTTTCTACCACACGTTAGTAGAAGGCTCTTCTACCACACGTTAATGGAAGGCTCTTCTATATAGTGGAATGCTTGCTTTCTGAGACCAAAGGATGCCTACAAGCGCAGAGTCTAACAGAATTTCCAATGGAGACTCTTTGGATCTCCATGGAGGATCCAAAGAACTCCATGCTTTCCTTCTGCCATTTCCAGCCCAAGGTCACATTAATCCCATGATAAATCTTGGCAAAAGGCTCCTCTCAGTTGGCTTCACTCTCACATTCCTCAACACAGAGCCCTTCCACAGACTCCTCAACAATGCCTGGAAATCCTCAGAAGGCTCCAATGTGAAGCTCCTCAGTGTTCCAGATCCCATGTATGGAAAAAATGGCAAGGATGCACACCATGCATTCTTGAATTCCAGTCACCTTCAATTCAAAGATGATGTCCAAGATGTTCTTCAGCCAATGAGAGATGAAATATCTTGTCTTATTTATGATCCGTTATTGCTCTGGATACCTGATCTGGCAGACCAGCTTGGGATTAAGTGTGTTGCATTTTTCACGTCCTCTGTGGTGTTGAATGTGGTTATGAGGCAGATCCCTCGGATAATTCAGGAAGGATTCATACCTGTAAATGAAATAGGTAAGGTGGAACTCATCCATGTTAGTTTTCTGTTTCTGTTGTTCATCGTTTGATTTTAAGAAGTCTAAGTTAGTTAATGTATTTGTTTGTGCAGCTACTTCAAGAGGGAATGCTCCTATGATTTCTGGCATTCCTGTTGTGTCCCCATTGAATGCCTTTGATCTTCCTGTAACTTTGCATAGAATTGATCCATATGACCCCGGGTATTCGAACCGGATTGCGCGCTCGAAGGAAATGGACAAGGCAAAGTGGGTGCTGGCAAATACTTTGGAAGAATTGGAGGGAGAAGCATTATGTGCATCTCAATCTGAGACTCAAAAGTTCATACCGGTTGGGCCTTTGCTGCCACCAAAAGCACTAGGGTTGCAAGACAACATTGATGAACTTGGCATGGTGGCTGGTCGTTGGGAAGAAGATGACACATGCATAAAGTGGCTCAATACACGTGCCGCCTCGTCTGTCCTCTACATTTCCTTTGGTAGCATGGCCACACTCAGCGAAGACCAAGTCCTAGAGCTAGCCTCTGGCCTAGAGCTTTCCCAAGTTCCATTCCTTTGGGCCTTTCGGACCAACCTCATCAATGGTTCCTCCAAAAGTATTCTCGACGACTTCATTCTTCGTACTCAAAATGTAGGTCTCGTCATCGGGTGGGCCCCGCAAGTGGATGTATTGCAACACCCCGCCGTAGGAGGGTTTTTGAGTCATTGTGGTTGGAATTCCACCCTAGAGAGCATATGCGCCGGGGTGCCTATGCTCGGTTGGCCCTGCTGGGCAGAGCAACCCCTCAATTGCAATTACATTTCAAATGTCTGGAGGATTGGCCTCAGACTTTTTGAACATGGAGTTGTGAACAAGACAGTCGCTACGAAGATTAAGAGGTTGATGATAGATGATGAAGGCCAAAAGATGAGAAGGAGAGCTAGAGATCTTGGTGGTAAAGCAATCCTTGCATGGGTTGACTCTTCACACCGCAACTTACAAGCTTTCGCGTTAGCTATGAAGAAATGATCTTTCTCTTTGCCTGGTGAGCTAATCTCGTTATTGATTCATGTATTTTTATCTAGTTCTATTCTTGTGGTCAATGCTCAAGGACAATATCTACATAAACAACATCTACATAAACGGCATATTGTCTTAGAAATTTTCTTAGACAACCCAACATTATTTATTCTAATAACATGATCAAGAGTGTATATTATTGTTGGCATTCTTTTTGCCAACGAGATATTATAGAGCATTTTGATCAATATGCTACTCTTTATGAGTTGTCAATGACTTGTCTTTTTGTTGTTAAAGAAAACAAATGCATTATGCAAACAAGAAATTTATCGCAGTAGCCAAAGCCACCACAAACATTTCTTTTGCTCAAACCTGTGTAGTGGAACCCATTATTAATGTTCAACATTTAACAACGCTAACTGCTCAAATCAACCCACAAAAATTTCCATTATTAATGTCCAATGCAATGTTTGCTCAAATCAAACACACAAAAATCTTGCAGCATCAAATCATTATTAATGTTCAACATTTGACAATGCAATGCCTGCTCAAATCAACAGGGTCAAAGGATATAACATATGTTGCTAGTATCTAGAAGTAGAATTTTGCTCGAGAGACATGGAACATGAGCTTTCAAGAAGAAAGATTGCTATAAACTTGACAAATGTAGTCAATATTTAACCTAGAAAAATAGTGTTGTGTGTTAAGGTCTTCATCTATGATGATAATGCTCCAATGGTCAAATGACCAAATTGCATTGCATATACTACATGGTCGTCCAATCTTGCACAACAAATTGCATTTTCCTACTAAACTGCATCTCTACTTAATCTCGCCAAATCCTTTGATGATTTGTGGGCTAGGTCAATTAAAGGAAAGCTTTACGAATTTTACAACGACACTTGAAAGCCTTTACATTAAGGTGGATTATTACAAATATTGGGCGCAAGTCGCACTTGCATGCCCACATTGGCCATCCAGCGTGAGGGAGTAAGACTTGCAGACCCATGTTGGTTATCCATCATAAGGGAGTAGCATCGAAAGGCAAGATTACTTAAGGGGCGAGTGTGAGCAATTTTAATTGACAATAACAACTTGGTATAGAATGACAAAAAACAATGAAACGTTTAATGGGGCAAACAAACAAAACAATAAAGGTAGCATTTGATTTCTAGACCATTAAAATGGGGCAACATGTGCCCGCAATGTATTGGCGGAAACAAACTTCTCAAGTCGATAAAAAGAAGTCTATATCAGTTCATATTGTGAGATCTCGTAATCTATCAGCTCCTAAACATTTAGATCACGTTCCCAACTGCATTCCTAAGGATACTAAAGTTTCTTGCCTAAAATCTTTTAGAATAACTGAAATCTTTTCCTCACAATTAAATGCCTATGAGCTCAGGCGCCAATGTGAAAAGAAATCCACCCTGAGCATCATATTGCTGGTATACATTTAAAAATAATTCAATGAATAATATATACATATAATGGTTTAATTCCAAGAGATCCTCATATATATAAAGACAAAAGGTATCTGAAAACCACAACTACAATGGTAACTTAACATTAATTGAAACTCTTTTTAATTAAGCAAGAATGATTAAATCGCACCAGTCCATTTGAAATGTCTGAACCAAAACCCTATTATCCTTTTCCTGCACTTGACATATATGTCTTTGCTTCCTTTCACATTTGAGTAAACAAATATAGGTGTACTGGTGGTGCCGTAAACTAGGACAACCATAAAAGCACGCCTAATGAAAACACTGACTAAAAATGCATAAGATGTGTGTCACATATTTTGCACTCAACCCTTTGCTTCAATAAATTTCTTATCTCAACAATTCAGCAGTAGAAATTCAAGACTGATATCATAAGTACCAGTACATCCAATTATTTGTGGACACTGCTTATAAGCTCAAGAATTGCAACCATTGCCTCAGAAGCAAGGTTGCCTATTAAACAGGAGCAAATCATCGAAACGGGAGCAAAAGAAATATTCCTCAAAGATTCCTTTTTTTTAAAAAAAAAAACCAAAATGAAGCAAAAACACATTGTATTCCAGAATACATTTTTTTTTTCCAGAAAGACAGAGATGTGTTTTTTTTAGCAGCGCCTTGGCTTAACCTTTAGTCAATGCCTAGCCTTATCCAATCTGAAACTAAAATGGTGGCACGAGGTCCATAGAGAAAGATCGTCGGAGCAAAAAGGGCAAAAAAAACACATCTCTGTCTTTCTGGATACATTTAATGTATTCAGATACATTTTTTTTTCCAGAAAGACAGAGATGTGTTTTTTTTTCCCTTTTTGCTCCGACGATCTTTCTCTATGGACCTCGCGCCACCATTTTAGTTTCAGATTGGATAAGGCTAGGCATTGGCTAAAAGTTAAGCCAAGGCGCTGCTAAGCATGTTTCAAAATTATTTTTTTCATTAGGGTTAGTCGTAGCTCTTATTGTTGGTTGGGCCTTTGCTGCCATACTAGGGTTGCAAGACAACATTGATGAAATTGACATGGTAGTTGGTCGTTGGGAAGAAGATGACACATGCATAAAGTGGCTTAGTACACGTGCCGCCTCGTCTGTACTCCACATTTCCTTTGGTAGCATGGCCACACTCGGAGAAGACCAAGTCCTAGAGCTAGTCTCAGGCCTAGAGCGTTTTCAAGTGCCATTCCTTTGAGCCTTCAGGACCAATCTGGTCAATGGTTCCTCCAAAAGTATTCTTGACGACTTCATTCTTCGTACTCAAAATGCAGGTCTTGTCGTCGGGTGGGCCCCGCAAGTGGATGTATTGCAACACCTCACTGTAGGAGGGTTTTTGAGTCATTGTGGTTGGAATTCCACCCTAGAGAGCATATAAGATGGGGTGCCTATGCTCGGTTGGCCTTGCTGGGCAGAGCAACCCATTGCAATTACATTTCAAATGTCTGGAAGATTGGCCTCCAACTTTTTGATCATGGAATCGTGAACAAGACAGAGGTCGCTACGAAGATTTAGAGGTTGATGATAGATGATGAAGGCCAAAAGATGAGAAGGAGAGCTAGAGATCTTGGTGGTAAAGCAATCCTTGCATGGGTTGACTCTTCACATCACAACTTACAAGCTTTTGTGTTAGCCATGAAGAAATGAACTTTCTCTTTGCCTGGTGAGCTAATCTCATTATTGATTCATGTATTATACTCTAGTTCTATTCTTATGGCCAGTGCTCAAGGACCGCATTTACATAAACAACATATTGTCTTAAGAAATTGCTTAAGGCAACCCACGACTATTATTATAATAACATGATCGAGAGTGTATAACATGCTGCCATTCTTTTCGCCAACGAGGTATTATAGAGCATTTCAATTCAATATGCTACTCTTTATGAGTTGTCACTGACTTGTCTTTTTGTTGCGAATAAGAAGGTAAAATAGGCAAGCAAGTGTTTTGTTTGCATATGCTACACCGTACATAACCCTGCATTGTCCGCTATCATCAGGATGTATCATATACAACAAGCAAATAGTGTCTTTTAGGAGTTGCAAGTTTCTCTTGGAAAACTAATAATTGTTGTCGTTCTCTTTGAATCACAAGCTTTTGTTCTCTTTCTTTTGGAGTTCAATCTTATAAGTAATGGTTTCACTATTTAGCAGCACATGTACTCAACGATTGATCACATACACGACTAAACGGATGCCTGGTGATGCTTGGCGTTCTAGAAGTATCAAACTTTGATGTTTGCAAGAGTTGATGTGTGGTCATGTATGTTTGTAGTAGTAAACAAAAAAACCATATTTATAGACATATACAAAATATTTGTTTTGTCAACACACAATAATATACATATATATACAAGAAATTTAATGCGTCCTACGATGCATGTTCGCGTTTTAGCATGTTCCTACGTGCAAGTTCTTGTAAAAGAATCTCTTGAGAATACTCTAAATTCATAGATTCTCTAAGATTCTACCAAGGTTCTCTTAGAGGGTTCGTGAGCATTTCTCTAAATTTTATAAGATTCCCTCTAGATTCCATTAAATTTCCCTAGATTCTTCAAGATTCTAGGAAGATCCCCTTAGATTCTCTTAGATTCATTTAGATTTTATCAGATTGCCCTTAGATTCAAAGAGATTCTATAAAGATTCCCTTAGATACTCTAAGATTTCATCAACATTTTATTAGATTCCCTTAGATTTTATGAAGATTCCTTTAGATCCCCAAGATTTTAAGAGATTCCCTTAGGCTTGTAAATATTTTCCTAGATTCTCTTACATTTTATAAGATTTTCTTACATTCTATTAGATTCTTCTGGATTCCTTTACATTCTAGAACTTTTTAGAACATTCTAAGACTTTCTGGAACATTCTAAGACTTTCAATATATTCTAGAACTTTCTGGAAGTATTTCCCTAGATTTCCTTACATTCTCGTAGATTCCCCTACATTCTAGAACATTCTAAAACTTATTAGAACAATTTGGAACTTTCTGGAAGAATTTTCTTAGATCCCCCCTAGATTCTCTTATGTTCTAGAACTTTCTAGAAGATTCTAGAACTTTCTAGAGCCTTCCAGAACATTCTAGGACCTTCTTGAACAAGCTAGAATGTTATAGTCTATTTTATCTTAATAGGAACATTACCCTTAAGTATATATGAAACATAAACTAACCATGGAATTAGTGCTTGGTCTAGTTGTTAGAATGGGGGGCTGGGGGATCAATAGCCAAGGTTCGAATCCCCCACACAACATAGAAATTTTAAAAGCCTTTTCCTAAAGGATGAGCATTTAACTTGGGCCGTAGGATCTTGGACCCGATCAAGAGTCGAGATCTCACGCAACATAAGCCATAGGATCTATTACATATAATTTTCAAAGTCATGTGCACCGTAGAATATGTGCCAAGCAAGATAAGATATATAGAGTAAGATAAGATAAGATAGATCAAGATAGATAGGATAGATACATATAAGATAGAAAGCCATGTGATAGATAGGATAGATCAAAGATAGATAGATAGTAGGATAGATAGATCATGATCAAATCAATAGAAGAGCAGGATCACTTACATATAAGCTACAAACATAAGCCCCAAGCCACATTTTGGACACCTACACGATATGCCCAAAATGCCCCAAGCATCTCTAGGATCATCGGTCGGGATCATGTCAGCTCGGACCGTAAGGATCATTTCTATACGGATTATATATAAACTCCCAAGCCATGTGGGCTTATGGATACCTAAACATCCCAAAAGCCATGTTATCATGTCACGGATTCTCGAAAAGGTCCCATGAGATAATGACCACAAACATAAAAAGATGTATATGGACCATAAGATAAGATAAGATAAGATATATAGAGTAAGATAAGATAAGATAAGATAGATAGATAGATAGATAGATAGATAGATAGATAGATAGATAGATAGATAGATAGAGCATGGTGCAGTCCAAATTCGGCAAATGTATTAAGCCTCTTATGATTCAGAGTCTAGACACCTACATCCTGAACAACATGTCCCAAGCATCTCTAAAAGCATCAGTCAGCTTCATGTAAAGCTCATTTCTTAAAGCTCATTTCTTATGCTGACAGGTATAGAATATCCTCTTGTGTGGTGCTTATGGAGAACCTAAACATGCAAACATGCTCAGTTATCATGTCACAACATTCTCGTTGTCCCATGAGATCATGACCACAACCTCAAAAGCATGTTTATGGACCATACTTGTCTCATCCCACACGATCAAGTGGCATCCTTAGATTAAATCTCGCTAGCTCTGATTGCTTTAGATATTACAAGTAAGTAGACATCTCTGGAATATCAATGGGAATCTTAAAACGCGAATGTCCATGCATCCATGGACTAAGAACATTTTTCGGGTCTAGCATTTTTTCACCCTGATTTTTGTATGTCGTTGAAATTTTGTCGGAATATGCTGAAATAAGTTGATACTGACCAGTTACCTTGTTTCATAAATACTTAAAACCTAAGTAATGGACCTTTTCCTGCACGCTGCCATGACAAACAGAAAATTTTGTAGGCAGATGCATACAACAACTGAGTCTAACTGTAGCGATGGGGTCTGTATGGAGGATCGAAAGAACTCCATGCCTATGTCAGAAATGTCAGTGCAAGTAACCTAAAGAACAAAAGGAATCCGATGTGCGAAATCCAGCCTTTAAATTTGAGCTGGCCAAGTGGAGAAAGTAAAGGTACATACTTTCTTGTGTCATGGATTGGCCTTTTTAGTTAAGTATACTTGTTTGTTTGTTTTTCCCATTCTACATTCTAAAAGGTGTGTACCTAGTAAACAGAAATGCAGGATAGAAATACTTATCTACCTTACCATATCTTACATTTCATACGGTAAATGTAAAACTTTTTTATAATCGGAATGCTTGCTTTATATGTTCTCAGTTCATCAAAGTACAGCAGCCAGCAAAGGATGCCTACAATACAAGAGTCTAACAAAATTTCCAATGGTAAGTTAGGCATCTACAAAGTCTAACAAAATTTCCAATGAAGACGTTTTAGATCTCGACAGAGGATTGAAAGAACTCCATGCTTACTTCTAATATTTCCAGCACAAGGTCACATTAATCCCATGATAAAACTTGGAAAAAGGCTTATATCCGTTGGCTTCACTCTCAATTTTCACAACACGGAGCCCTTCCACAGGCTCCTCAAGAATGCTTGGAAATACTCAGAAGATGGCAAAGTGAAGCTTCTCAGTGTTCCAGTCTCCAAATCCTATGGTATGCAAAAATGCCAAGGATGCCAAGGATGCAGATCCCTCGGATAATTCAGAAGGGTTCACTCTTGTAAATGAAATAGGTAAATTAGAATTCATCTAAGTTATGTTAGTTTTTGTTTCTTTTGTTCACATAGTTTAATTCTAAGTTCTTTTTCTTTTCCTTGTTTTTGTAGCTACTTCAAGAGAGAATGCTCCTTTGATTTCTGGCATTCCTGTTGTCTCTCCATTGAACGCTTTCGATCTTCCTGTCACTTCGCATAGAATTGATCCATATGATCCTGGTTATTTGAATCAAATTGCACGCTCTAAGGAAGTGGACAAGACAAAGTGTGTGCTGGCAAATATTTTGGAAGAATTGGAGGAGAAGCATTATCTGCATCTCAATCTGAAACTCAAAAGTTCATACCGGTTGGGCCTTTGCTGCCATCAAAAGCACTAGGATTGCAAGACAGCATTGTAGAACTTGGCATGGTAGCTGGCAGTTGAGAAGAAGATGATACATGCATAAAGTAATACACATGAAGCTTCATGTGTACTCTGCATTTCTTTTGGTAGCGTGGCCACATCGAAAGAAGACCAAATCCTAAAGCTAGCCTCAAGGCCTAGAGCTTTCCCAAGTGCCATTTTTTTGAATCATTTCTCAGCTATTAAAGTACACCATCAGTCTTAGACAAGCAAGTGCAAAGACTTAACTGAAAGCTATTGTGTATTCCCCATTTTGGAACGCATTTGGTACCACGAACCTCACCCCTTAAGCTTAGGAGAAAGATTCATTTATTTCTGAATCCAATGCACAATCAAAACTCAGCCTTTGTAGTAATAACCCATTTGCTTTCGAAGCCTATGTAAGCACACCATTGCTTGATCTGGAAGTATACTGTGGCTGAACTTCTTTCTCAAGATCATTTCTTGCAAAATTAGTATCGATTTAGGCAGAACGATTTCATACTTTGTTTATGATAAACACACACGATCAGAGTTTTCCTATGCTTCAAATTGTTTAAAAGTTTATGCTGCATATAAACTTACAAGTGTAACCTTTCATGAAATGTTTATGGAAAAGCTGAAATGTTAAATCGCTGAGCCTCGTATAAAGTTCTTTTATTTGTTTCATTTACCTTGTATAACTGCTCATCATAAGTATGCATTTGTTTTAGATGCTTCAAACTTTAGTTTGACATCATGTAGCAGGAAACAATGTTAATCTCATGACCTTTACACACTCTTTTTTAGCTGAAACCATGTTCTCAAGGGATTAGTTTGATCATGGAAGAGCTTGGGCTGCCACTTGCTTTATCTAGGCATGTCCAGGGTTAAGAATTACTTAAGCAATGTTGTTTTCTTATACTTGGCTACATCATATATTGGGCTTGGGGCAAATAGTTTGCCTCAACCAAAGATCTAAAGTACAATTGTAGTCTGGTTAGTACACTCTTTGTGAAAGATATAAGGAATGAGATACACATCATTGCACAAGTTATGTATGTTATCACATCCTTTAGGAAGGACAAGTTTTGGGTCACATAACTTGCGACCTATGCCCATTCCACGCCCCTTAACGCTTTCAATGAGCATAAAATATACCAACTAACAAAATCTATCATGGTCTGTCCCTACCAACTCTAGCTTCCCTCATAGTTTCTTTCCTCCACCTCATAGTTTCTTTCCTCCATAACTTCCTTCTCTTCCTTCATCTCACCCCAAGCCTGCTCTATTCCTAGTTCTCTCTCTTATCTTCACAGCTCTTTCAAATTACATGTAATATCATCAAATGGCAACGTAGTGAATAGCCTCCATGATGGAAACGATTTTGATTCAAAATTCTGGCATTAAGGTTTAAACAGCATGGACTTAAGGTAAATGGATATTTGGTTGCATGAAATCGAATGTTCACAAATTTTTTAACAATGTGAATAACTTTGAAATTGTAGGTTAGCCCTGGTTTGCAAGATGAGATCAGAAACATAAATGATAGTCTTATTGATACGATTGTGGATATTAGTGAAGACGGTACTGAAGATGCAGTTGCAGAAAAGAAGTTGTTGTAATAACATTGAATTGAGATAAATAGCAGTGATTTATGTCAGAATGCAGAACCTTTCTATTTGGTGAGTCTCGTTACCCAACTTTGGTTCTTATTTAAGAAACAACTCTTTATAATGCTTTTGATGTCAGGCTGTAGTATCACCATTGAAGGTGCTTATTCCTCCAGGGTGCCCAGATTGCTCTCCAGTGGTTCTATCTGATGATGCATATCCCAATTACAAGTAAGTTTGTGCATCTCGCTTTAATTCCTTGTAATAATACTAACATTATCTTTCTTGCTTGCTACTGATTTTTTCTATGGCTTCAGCCATGGCTCCATGATTTATGGCCTCAGTTTCTTGGGCATATTTGATGGAAAAAACTTCAAAATTTCAGTTTTATTTGGTGGAACTTTGAGTTGGAACCAAATACATCCTTCCCTTTTCAAGATTGATGAAATGGCTGCATTATTATGGCCATTGATTTCTTCCTCCATCCTCGGTTGTTCTAACTGCTTGTCCGTTTGATGATGGTTCGAGTGGCTGCTTGCGAGTTCAAGCATAAAATGTGAGCTTTTTCTGATTTTTTCAGTTCTTGCTTTGCAGAATGAATTGTTTTGAGTTTCAGATCATCCATATAAGTGGTTCTCTGTTCATTTTTTCTTCCTTCATCTATTTTCTCTTTAATCATTCATTTGTTGCCTTCCATTTTGCCCTATCTGGTTTTCTTCTACCTCTTTTGATCTGCAATTACCACGAATCTAAAATGAACAAAGTTGTTGCACCTTCACCTGATGTGATTATCATTAAGCAAAAGAGAATAGTCAAAACACGTCCAATTGTTCTGAAATCTGCTATATAGATTTGACTGAGTGAGGAGCACTAGAGGGCATTGTACTATGGAGGGATTGTAAGAGGAAATTGAATCCAAGAGTCTTAGGATTTTAGGCAACTAAACACTTGAGACAGAAAACTTCTTGATTCTAACTTGCAGTCATACTTCTTGATTCTAACTTGCAGTCATACTGCTGGAAAATTCAAGTCCTTTGTTCATCTCTCACATGACTCCCAGACACCAATACGGGACTTAACTGAAGTTCCTCTATTTGCAGCAATAGCTTCTGAGATAGCCTTGCAGGCACAGGCATCCCATGTTCTAGCAATTGCCGTCAAAGATACTGGCAATGGTAAACCACACACCTTCGCTCTAAACTGTTCTCTAGCAGCATATGATATTGGATGGCTGCATTAACAGCTGTTAGTATTATTACAAGGAATTAGAGCAAGAAAAGGAATTACTTGTAATTGGGATATGCATCATCAAAAAAAAACACTGGAGAGCAATCTGGGTACCCTGGAGGAATAAGCACCTTCAACGGTGATACTACAGCCTGACACCAAAAGGAGTATGAAGAGTTGTTTCTTGAATAAGAACCAAAGTTGGGTAACAAGACTCACCAAATAGAAAGGTTCTACAGTCTGACATAAAGCGGTGCTATTTATCTCAATGCCACTGTAACTCAATGTTAATACAACACCTTCTTTTCCGTCTGCAGCTGCATCTTCAGTAGCGTCTTCACTTATATCCACAATCGTATCAATAAGACTATCATTTATGTTTCTGATCTCATCTTGCAAACCGGGGCTAACCTACAATTTCAAAGTTAATCACATTGTCAAAAATTTTGTGAACATTCCATTTCATGCAACCAAATATCCATTTACCTTAATTCCATGCTGTTTAAACCTTAATGCCAGAAGTTCTTTTGAATCAAAATCCTTTCCATCATGGAGGCTATTCACTACGTTGCCATTTGATGATATTACATGTAAAGCAATGGAATCTAAATGTCTTTTCTTAGGATTCTTAATAGAGTTAGTATCTAGAAAGACTAAATCCCTGACCTGGAGCGTTAACTTTGTAGATGCTGCCAGATCTTGGCCAACTGCACCTCTGCAACCACTACCAGACGCAGAAGCAGCAAATTTGTCTGAAAGCCCTATGATTGACTCCATTTCGAGTACAGTTGATCGCAAAACTTGTGGATTCATAGACTCGACCTGCATAAATTTAACGGCAACGACACATTAAAGCTAAAAGAAATTTGAACATAAACAACAAAATACATACAAACAACAAAAGGCATCCAAGAAACAAGCACCCATACAGATACACATACAATTTTAAGTAAACGCTCCTGCGGATCAACGGGAATTGTCTCGTCCCAATATGATCCATCACTTTCAGGTGTTTGGAAATCGTGAACCATTGAAGACCTGCGATTGAAATGTTGGGACACTGAAGACCAAGAATCTTGAAATATCAACAGCAAACCTCATTAGATGAACAAGAGAACAGAACAAGGAGCCAAATCTGCTTGCATCGCACAGGATCTGAATAAGTGAGCAGAACAAGGCAGGTTCGGCTATGGCGACGATCAATTTTGGAGACGATACAGCCTTGCAAGATGGTGGATGGAAAATGAATGTCCCGCTCTAATAACATACACTTCTAGCCGTTGGATGTCATGCCTTATGATGCGATCTAGTTGATCACAGCCGTTAATTCTAGCCATGTTACAAAAAATACAAGCCCACGAATGTAACTAATAAATGTAATGGTGGAAGCCAGTTTTAGGGAACGTCAAGGAAAGTTGCTTTGTGTTCTGGTTTATCGCCAAACCCTTGCAAGCTTTCATAAGTGAAAATAGACCTGCCGCATGCGATTGGTGGTTATCTCATGCTTTCTTCAATCTTGGATAAAACAGATGATGTATTCTTCTGTAAGAATTCATATTGACCTTCTCTTTTGAGTATATTTCCGGATTTTGATTAACTTTTGACTTGCAGAATGAGCTACTTCTAATGATTCATTTCTGTTGCGTCTACGACTTGCAAACAAGAACTTTATGAGATCATCAACAGCATTATACAGATGCTTTGCATTCTATTGCCTCCGCGTGAATGATTTCTTAGAGTAAGGTTCTATATGTCATAATGACTATGCAAACTAATATTGTAAGTTTTCCTTTGCAGAACTCTCAATTAGTGCACAACATACATAGTTAGACCAAAAACAATGCTGCAATAACTTTAAAATATCTAAGTGCACTCAGGAATCTAGAAATCTACAACAAACAAGATCTATTAGCTAACAATGTAGCTAATATATTACTCTCTCTCTTATTCCTTGGATCTCTTATTCCTTGGATCGTAGCAATAGATAATACAAAATAGTATTCTTCTTGCAGATATTTTAATCGTAAATATGCTATCAAATCGTCCAAGATCTACAGTTTAACAAGGTGTTAAGGCACTACCGCCAATTGCCACTTCAAAAACATGTCTTAAGTTAATTTAATACATCTCAAATATGTGTTGTAATGTAGAGAGTACAACAACTGCAACAACTTTATTCCAACCATATGAATGAACAAATATAAAAAATGACATTTATGTTGAATCCAATTTTTTAATTATATAAAAATGACATTTATGTTGAATCAAATTTTTTAATTATCACTTAATGGGATAATTATTTCTTATGATTATTTCTTTTGTAGGAGTTTGATGGGATAGTAACCATGACTTTGAAGAAAAGAATGACAAGCATTGGATATAGATGCATGGCCCAAGAACATGATGGCGATCTCAAAGTGGATGAACAAAGAATTAGTCAATGATCGTGCTAATCCACTAGAGATGCCAAGTATAGATACTTTTATTTGGAAAAGAAAAAGAAAAGGAGGACATTGGTCAGACTTCCTGAGTAGGTGTGATGAAGAAGAGAGTACTCGACATTAGACTCTCACTATGGTGGAGTAAGAAGTCTTGGCATATGACATTAGTGTCATCTGTGAAAAAATTGCTTTATTTGAGATACCTATATGCAGATATTCATAAGAGAAAATATTTTGGGTTGCCCAATGGGTAAGTCCTTGGGAGCTGGGCTGATGGTATATTCTTTTTTATGCCATTGGATGCACAGTTTGGACAGTCTAGATTGAAAATCCTAGCCACATTACTCAGTGTGAGTAATGGGCTCCATTCTTATCCAATTGCACGAGATGTCGTCAAGGTGCCATCCGACCGTCTATTAGCTTTGTTGTCAACGATGCAGCTTTTGTTTAATATTCGACTAAGCAAAACAATGGCACCTAAATGTATGATACTTGGCGCCAAATTTTCATAGCTGTTCTTATGGTTCTAGAGCTCTGACACAATGTGGGAATGCTAAATAGTGTTTTACCCAAAGATTCTAGTTTGGAAGGAAAAGGGCAATGGGATGCTACAGATCCCTGTGATATAAATGGAGGTCGTTTTTCAGCACTTTCAAACTTTATTTGCAAGTTATTATTGGTGATAATTGTACAAAGCGGCATTCCCCTACAAGAAAACATGGGTCTATTTGAGGATGTTTGCCACGTGCACTGTGGTAATTTTAATCCTCTCCCAGATCTCAATGGTTAAGTGTTATTTTATTTATCTCTTTTATCCTTTCCACGATTTCAATGGTTGGGTGTTTTTATCTTTTTTAAGTGTGCATTGTCACATGTATGATTATATGGATTAGACCATTGACTTAGGCCCAGATTCCATTGAACATGAGTCTATTAGCAATAGACTCGTCATCTGCCACCCTAAATTCCAGGGCCACTATTCCACTCCTGTTCCGTCACTTCTTCAAGAATACACAGTTAGATCCAGATCGTAGATTTTTAACAAAGAACCAGTAAACTACTAAGGATCTTGCTCGAAAATAAAATCTTTGATTGTTCCTGCCACATCCGGAACTATCGGGCTGTAATAGAATGTGAAAACTCAGAAACTTTGCAATTTTGTCCATGTAAGAACTTCTGGCTCAAGGGAATGTGGGCCTTAGTGATATTTTATCCTACGGCTCAAAACATTTAGGAATTCTTTTTCCCTCCCCTTTTTATTATTATTTTTTTTTTTGAAGGAGAGAGGTTACCTCCCATGTTTGAAGAGGTAAAGGTTGCTTCATAACTTTGCATGGCCTTTATTCTTTAACATGTCTACCTTTTCCATTTTGTGTTGTACGACCTAGTTGTCCATCGTGAACTTATCTTTAGTGTTTCTACCTATCTAGTATGTGAGGGCACTCTGATACGACTAAGATCTTTCGTGTCTCGAATCAATGGCATGTTGCCAACATTGTACTAATACAGCTCGGACATTGTGCTAGTGTCTTATAATTTGCATTGTAAAGCTCTCGGTTTGACGAGTCTGTGGACCCAATCAATATTTGAATATAGTTGCATGGAATGTAAGATGATTAAGATGATGAAACTGTAAGAAATATAAAATTTGAGCAGCAATTATTTGCCCTGTCTAGCTTTTAATTGCTGAAGCAAAGAATGACTTATAGCTAAAATTACGCACATACATCAATATTAATATTTTGTTCAATGAATAGAGAAGTCATTATTAAAGCATTGAACAATTGGTATTGCCTTGACTGCAGAGAACTGTAACATTCAATATATTATTTCCTTGCAATGAATTCAAGTGACATGTTAGTTCAAACATGAGACGATGTTATTTTTAAAAGTCTGCAATTCAGGAAAATAAAATTTGTTTGGTCCTATGACAAACAGCTTTGTCGGACGACATGTTTTAAAAAATAGGTGTCGGGTCAATCATTTTCTTTGATAGTATCCAGAGCAGGAAAAGAAATACAAATATCAAAATAGTTTAAGCTTCGAGCAAGAAAATCCTGATAACGTTTTTGCCCCTGCTTGGTCTTCTAAAACTGCCAAGGTACCACAGCTGAAAGGTTTGTCGAATATCTAATTTCATACATCAATATCAACATCTCGAGGATTCCAGTATTACCGCCTTCTATATTTTATCTCGCCTACTTTTCCATAATTCAACCAAGGTCTGGATTCTTTAGTTTGTCACGACAGTTGAATAGCAGCTTCCAGTTAACCAGGCAAGCAACTCTTGCCATAAAGAAGAAACCCTAAAGAAAGGTAAGTTGGAATAAAAGGTCAAGATGATGACACGTCGCCTGAATGAATCCAAACCATCCAATTTAGGGCGTGATCCATTACTTACAGAATAACATTATAATATAAGACTAGAAAAGAGCCTGCCCTGACGGGCGGGCACTTTTCTTTTGCATCATTCCTCGACTCGGCCCCGGCCGAAGCCTCGCCTCGGTTTGGACACCTTTGCTATTATTCCTCGGCTCGGCCTCGGTCATACCTCACCTCGATTTGGGCCCACCCATGTTGTCCGTCACCCGTTAGGAGCTTACTCAATCTCGATTCAGCATCGCGTTGCATATACATATACTGCCAACATCTATTACCATTTCTAAACTATCACACATTGAGAGCTTCTGACACCTACTGCCAATTTCAAAGTATCACCCATTGGGAGTTTACTCACACCTACTATCAACTCCAAACATATCTATTACTACTTCCAAAGTACCATCCATTGGGAGCTTACTACATCTATTATGAATTCCAAAGTACAACCCCTATAAATTCAAGAAACTTCCCATGTTGCTCAGTATCCATTGCTCAACCACCCATGAGGAGCTTACTCACGCCTATTATTAACTCTAAAGTATCACCCATGAGGAGCCTACTCACATATACTACACTCCAGAACACTTGACATTCTCACCATTGTTCTCAGACAATCTCGCTTGTACCTTGTTAGCCAGGCATTTCTTCATTGCAATTACATTGTTCTCATTAGTTTGTGGCTTATATAATTTGCTTAAGGGGGCAATTCAACCGGCCTCAAGCTCGGCCTCCTGATTTTTACGTTGTAATCATGGCCGTAAAACTAAATGCCCATATCCCGTAAGGTGACAGCATCCATACCTTGGCCCGATGTCTATATGATAGACAATAGGGACAGTAGTAATGCTTTCGGCTGGAACGGCATCTTTGACATTGGATAAACATAAAACTATAAACAAAAAGAGGAGGAGATCATATGACGCGAAAGTGGGCCTTCCATTTAAATAGTTGACACTCGGTTTCACGTTGTGTGATCCAGTTAACGTGGTTACCATTTCAGGGCAATTTTGGGAAAGTTGTTGTGGTATCTTTTGCCATATGTGAAGGCGTATATGCATGTAAAACTCTGCTTCAACTCTGCGACCGGTAAAATTCAACGTGAACTCTTTTATTCTCCCTATCCAATGTGTCCGGACATTCTTCAATGTCGTCACTTAACTTTATGGTTGCACTTCGTTGATGGTAGCATACTCCCCCATTGGAGACATAATCTCCCACTCCTCCCCCCCTTTTTTTAATTGAAAGATGCTCATAATCTCCCTTGACCTTGAAAGTTCTGTAAATGAGGCAAACATGCAGACACTATAGGAGACATGGATTCCAAATGAAGAGTGAAGGCAAAGAGGATGCACATAGAGGCACCGGCGTGAACAGTAGAAAAGTCTGGCGCCAAAAATTGATGGTTGCTGCATGTGGGCATGTGCACGGTAGGCAGACAAAGTAGCCATTATTTTGGTACGCGGTAGGATTTCCGAAAAATAAGGGCCATTATGAAAATCCGCCATGTGGATTTTAAGTAAGCCTGCTCCTTCCTCTACTTGCCAACTAATATGATGTGGAATTCTTTAATCCAAGTTATGAGCCAATTTGAGATCTCAAATCCGCTCTAATGGATCATAAAGAATAATATCAATTCGTCATCAATGATAAATTGTGGATTTATGCAATAAAGCTATTGTCAGATGCAGTGAAACTTATAAAGGATGCAGTTTGCTTAGGCCAGGCAAGGTACCATTTACTGAATTTATGATATGTCAAATTTTAAGTATGCAGAGACTTCTAGAATTTGTCAAACTTGGAACCAATAATCCACAAAATGGATTTATGAGTCTTTAGAGCATTACCAGCAGTCTTTAGACCCAGGAAATTCTAGAAATCGCTTAAAGTAAAGGGGGTAGGGAACAGAAAGCTAGGGAATGGGCCACACAAGATCGTAGGAGCCGATTGGGAGAAGTACCTTGAGAAATTATATAAGATGGGGGCATCACCAATGCCAATACCCCCCATATAGGAGATAGATAAACCGTGTTTTAGCCTGCAGGAAGTAATGGTCGCACTCCATAGGATAGCCAATAACAAAGCCCCAGACCTTTACGGTTTGACTGTAGAGCTACTGAAATGTGTGGATACAGTAATTGGGAAACAGATCACCAATATCTTCAATGGCATAGTCCACACAGGGCTTCCAGATAGGGTAATACCCATGCACAAAGGGGGGAGCAGGGAAGAGCCAGGAAACTATAGGACGATCATGGTGAGCTCTATCTTCGCAAAGTGGTTCAGGAAGGTACTGGACAGCAAATTGACACAGTGTGCAGAAATAGGTAACCTGAGTGCACAAGGACAGGCTGGCTTCAGACCAGAACACTCAACCATAGATCATCTGGTAACCCTCCGGATACTAATAGAGCAAAGCAGATTGCAGGAAAAGAGAGTGTATGCTGTTTTGTGGACTTTAGAAAGGCATTTGACACTGTCCCAAGGGAAAAGTTGTTACAGAGATTAATAGATATGTGGGTCCCAGAAGGCATGGTAGGATCAATTGCACGCTTATACCAGAGAGTGTATGCAAAAATGGAACAAGAAGGGCAAGCGATAGATTGTGACACAGGAGTTAAACAAGGGTGCCCTCTGTCCCTGACATTATTCGGTATATACATAGATGTGTTACAGGGTTTCATCGGGGAATAGCAAGGAGACATGGACGCCCCCACACTGGGGAACACCAAGGTACCTATTATGTTATATGCTGATGATTTAAGCATGATGGCTACAAAGAACAAAGGTATTGCTAAGGCTCCTAGAGACCTTCTGCGAGAAAACAGGGTTGACAGTGAATCTCACGAAAACCAAGATAGTTACGTTTGGCACCAGGAACAGACACAGAACCTTCAGGTATATGGGAACAAAATTGTAAGAATCAGCAGAATACAAATATCTAGGGTACGATGCACACGGGACAGGAAAAATGGTCCAGGGGCCCAGATACCAGATTCCAGGCAGCCATTGCAAGCTACTTCAATATGAAAAATTTCTGTAATAGGAGCAGAATAGTTGACTGGGAGAACCTGTTCAATGGAGTGGTTGCGTCCACGCAATTATATGGGGCTGAGGCTTACTAGACAAGAAATGGGACAAGCAAGAAGGGATCTTTAGGCAATGGCATAGACAAGAATTCAAAGTGCGGGCAAATACACCACTAACAGCTATAGTATATGAGACAGGCCAGAAACCAATGGAGGTAAGAGCATGGGAAAGGACCATCAGATGTTTAATAAAGGATAATGCAGGAGGCCATTCGGGGAAGCTATCAACGACTACAATCTGTGAATCAGCCAAGTCACACATCATCATGGGCAGTGGATGGTTCAGGGATATAGCCGTATGGACTAGATAGATGGGGCTGAATCTAAGTGATATAGTAAACGAAGGAAAATGGAATGATGGGCCGACACGGCCACACGAGCATGGTTGCAAAAACACGCCAGACCCAAGACACTCTGGCTTACAGCAGTCTTGAACCGAGAGCAACAGATAGGGCAACAGATGTAGAGACAATCTACTAGGGAAGACCAGGAGAGACATCTTGGCAAGATTTAGGATGGGGAGTCATGACCTAAGGATTGAAAAAGATAGATGGAGGAAAGTAGAAAGGGAGAACCGGATATGTAGTGGCACGATAACTAGTTAGGAAAAAATTTGTCGTATGCTCCAATACTGCCATACCACATAGCATGTCCCAGGAATGTTAATGAAATTTTCTTGGATGCTGCGACGAACTTCTCCTGCTTCTTCTGTTGCTCTCACCTTATGTTCCAGCAATTTTACCCGCAGTTCTAAGATCTATGTATCGAGCATTTCAAAGATTTACTCAACATTTTGAAGATTTTCTGAGCAATTCTACACCTACAGGATGTTATATGGAATGGCAAGAGGGAGGCCATTCTATATGTGATAGGGGCAGCTGGCTACATCCAGCAACCAGGAGTGTTGTGGAGGCGTGACTGGCTGCTGGCTATAGCCAGCTGGCCCTGGGAATGGCTGACGTCATCCATTTCACGACGTCAAGGAAAGAAGGAAGGCTATGGCTTCAAGAAAAGCTTGGAAAGTTCTCATCTGTAAAGCTCCCATTTCAATTAAGAATACATCTTAATTGAAATGGGAGCTTTAACAATGTCCAAATCCTTCTATAATTGGCATTCCACAAGGCCAATGTATCTCAACAGTCAAAACGCTAATACTGTGACACAATCTGTTCCAAATTTGACATGACTTTATCTGCTAAGTTTTCACCTCAGCTGAATGCCAAGGGAACATCAAATTTATTTATAGGGTCACCAAAATCTACAAAGTGCAAGCTTCTATTCAATCTTCACAAAGGTAGGCATCATTTCCTCTCAAATTACCTTCCTTCCTCCATTCCATTCTTGGCAAGCATTACAAAATTGACAACCTAATTTATTTATTAGAAGAACTCCACGCTCTTGGAGTAGATTGTATAGTACAGATATAGAATAGAATAGAATATAATTATTGTCCCTAGTGCCCTGAGGCCCATGGATTGATGTAGCATGGGCGAGCTCCCAAAGGGGGTGCTACTAGCGCAACATGCTGATATGTTATAGCCCTTTTTGAGGGCTTTTCTTGGTTTCTATTAATACCAGCACCTAGCTTATAATCGGCATCATGGCCGTGCGAAGATGTGTCGCTATCATCAGCTTTTAGCTGAGCTTTTATGGGCTCCAATGCCTCACCTTTTCCAGTGATTCATATTATAAGCCCTCTTTCCTTGTGTGCCTCCCTGTGCTTAGTCATCATCTCCTGGATCGCATCTGCCAGATCTTTTATTGTTTGTACTCTTGCCATTAGGATATGTATTGGCTGTCCCCATCCTATACCCCTGTACTTGTTTCTGATATCTTCGTACACTGTACATTCATTGAGCAGGTGGTTCTCGTCCTCTATTCTTCCTGTTGAAGCATACGCCAGAATTTCCTAATAATTTTTAGCAAGCTTGCATAATCTAAGGTGCAAGATTTCTTGCAATTCTAAGCTGTCCACGTGAACATCCACGTAACCCAAACTTACTTGTTTTATAGCGTGTGCAGTGTTGGCCTCCGGCGTCCAAATAGCACAAGAAGAAGATGCACAGGCAGAAGAGGATATGGGGTTGCTTGTTCAGGCATTTTAACTGGGATTCCTTTGGTCTTTAAGCCATGCTGGTTTAAAATTACTTATGCCCATCCTATATTATAAAATTTTAATGTATGTCTGTCTTCAACGATGCCCTAATTGGACGGTTTGGATTCTTTTTAGTCACGTGGCATCATCTCCACCTTTTCTTCCAATTTACCTTTCTTTAGGGTTTCTCCTTGACGGCAGCAGTTGCTTCCAGGAGCTGCTATTCAACGATGGAGCCTGCTATACACACTGATGAATCCAAATCTTGGTATGCTTGTGAGCTAATAAAGCCCAAGCCCAGACCAAGGCAATGTAGCGCATGAGTTATCACACAAAATCATAATCATCTCACTAAATGATAGAATATAGTACCTCTAAGGCTTTTTGACAATCAACAATCACAACTAGGCTAAATTCTGTCTAATGCAGCACTATGATGCAAGAAAGAGATAAGTCTCAAATTTAACATTCAGAATATGATTGCATTTACAACCCAGGCATATCTTATTGCTATTCACAATTGTATTTTTTTTATCCTTAGAACAACACTGGACTATATTATCTGAATTCTATTCTGCTTGGAATACCTTCCTGTGGACGTCTTTGGATGGCTTCTCTCTGGCTACTGATATTCCTGAATCTTGCAACCACAAAGGAAGCAACAAACTTATCAGGAGAATCTGCCTTCAAGCAATCTCAGCTCCAGAAGATCCAGTATCCACCACGACAACCAATCGACTTGCCAGAGCCCAATTTCTATTTTCGATCCAAGAACTCTTGGCTCCAGAGGTGCGCTCTAGGTTATGTATCGGATTTCCAGACTCAGATCCCAGTTCTAGCAGCATGCCCTAAAATGTTAACCCGTTCTAATCCTTCTTCCATTTCTTTTTTTAACACATTATTTAACACAATCTCCATCCTTAACCTAAAATAAATTTACATCAAGATAATCTTCTCGATGGACACTTGCAGTAGCCCACTTTGGCCATGAACACAAGACAAACCCAGTTCGGTTCAAAACCAACAAGCGTGTTCCATCAGTTTCATATTTATACAATTTAAGTTCGATCTTGACCGTCGGTCAAAATAATCTAAACCATCCAAATATCATAATATACTAGTAAGGTACCCAGCGTTGCTGGGCATATGTTGGATATTTGTATATGTTTTGACTGCAATGAGGAAAGTGCGCAGTAACCTTATATTATAACAAAAATATCTAAAGATAGTAACAGTGCGAAATGTTGCTAGGGATTGGTTGGTGTGTTTTGATGGTGTATTGGATATTTTTATATGTTTTGACTACAATGAGGAAAGTGCACAGTAACCTTTTATTATGACACAAATATCTAAAGATAGTAACGACGAAACGTTGCTGGGGACGTTTTATCATAACACAAATATCTAAAGTTAGTAACAGTGTGAAATGTTGTTGGCGATTAGTTGGGAACCCTGTAACTCTGGAGTTGAATTTTTATTGTTGACATCTTAAAAATTACACATTGTAGAGGCAGTACATCATTACTCGTAAGAGATACTGTATTTTGCTTTGGTGAGTATATCTTATATTATAATGTTATACCGTAAGTAGTGCATCGAGCCCTAATTTGAATGGCCGAGATCATCTGGATGCATCCGAAGGCCTAGATTTATTGCACGACTTACCAACACTGTGATTGGTCATGCTTCGATCTCTTAAGGGGAAAGGGTAAATGAAAAGGGGGAAAAGGAAAAGGGAAGTGGATAGAGAGAATGTGAAGGGCAAAAAGGCATGGCGAAAAGGGAAAAGGGTAAAAGGAAAAGGGAAAAGGGTGGGGATAAGAGAAGAGAAAAAGGCATGAAAAACGAAAAAGGGAAAGGGAACCTGGGAAAAATCATCCGGATGCATCCGAAGGCCTAGATTTATTGATCCACTTATTTACCAACACCGTGATTGGTCATGCTTCGATCTCTTAAGGGAAAGGAAATTGAAGGGCGCCCTTAAAAAAGGAAAAGGAAAAAGATGGACTTTCAAATTGAAGGGCATAATAAAAGGCATTTCATTTGGAAAAGGGTAAAAGGAAAAGGGAAATTTTTTTTTTTTCTCCTTAAAAGAAGAGTAAAAAGGCACTTGGCAATGGAAAACAAAAAGGGATGAACATCAATAAACCCGGGAAAGGACTCAACGAGGGAAGGAGGAAATTTCGTTTTTAAAGTGGAAAAAGGTCTTGTAAAGGAGGTCAAAAAAAAAAGGAAAGAGGGAAAAGTTTTGAAAAAGGATTTTGGCTCAAATGGAGAAAAAAAGCATGGAAAAGGGGAGGGGAAAAATGATTTGGATCGGATCGGGGAATGATCTAATGATGGGAAAAGGGGGAAAAGAGAAAGTCTTGAGAAAAAGAGGAAAAAGGAAGAGACAAATCATAAAAAAAGGAAAAAAAAAAAGAGAGAAAAAGGGAAGGCAAAAAATGCATCAAGAAAACCATAATTATAATGCTATAATGTAAAGGTTGAATTTGTAAAAAATTCTTTGGGGAAAAGGGAAGGGACAATTTAAAACAAGAAAAGGATGGGGAGAGGGGAAAAGAAAAAAGGGGGCATAAAAAAAGGAAAAGTGAGAAGAAAGAAAAAAAGGAAAGGGAAAAGGGGGAAAGGGAACCTAGGTAAAGGTCAAAGGAAAAAGAAAGAGGGAAACGAGAGAAGGAAGGGGAAGGGCATGAGAGAAAAGGGAAGAGGAAAATGGTGAAGAAAGGGAAAAAAAAGAAAAAAGGGAAAAGAAAAGGGCAAGAGAGAAAGGGCATGGGAAAAAAGAGGAAAATGGGTATAGGAAATAAGAGAATAAAACAAATGTGCAAAAAGGGCATGGAAAAAAGGGAAAAGGAAAAGGAAAGGAAAAAAAAATGCAGAAAAGGATCGAAAAAAAAAAGGAGGAAAACGGAAAAAAAAAAATCCATCAAGAAAAGAAAACGGAAAAAGGGAAAGGGAAAGGGAAAAGGGGGGGAGTGATGGAGGGGAGGGAAAGGGAAAAAGGACATGAGGAAAGGAAAAGAGAAAAGAAAAAAGGAAGGGTTGAAAGAAGGAAAATTGAAAAAAGGGGAAGAGGGAAAGGGTGGGGAAAAGGAGGAAAAGGAAGGACAAGGGGAAAAAATAGAAAGAAGAAAAGGGGGTGGGAAAAAGGGCATGGGAAAAGGGAAATAGAAAAGAAAAAAGAATGGAAAAGGGGAGAAAGAGAGAGAGGCACGGGAAAAATGAAATGAGGAAAATGGAAAAGGGGAAGAGAAAAAGGGAACATGGAAAAGGGAAAGAGGGAAAGGGTGAGGAGATGGAAAAAGGGAAGGTAAAAAGGGCATGGAAAACGGGAGGGAGAAAAGAAAAATGGAAGGAAAAGGGCACACAAAAAAGGAGGAAAAATAGTGGGAAAATGAGGAAAAGAGAAGGGAAAATAAATGGAAAAGGGAAAGGAAAGAAAAAAAAGGTTGAGAAAAAAGGAAGACATGGAAAAAGTGTGGGGAAAAGAGAAGGCATGGAAAAAAAAAAAGGGAAAGGGGAAGGGAAAAGAAGGGGGCAAAAAAAAAAAGAGAAGAGGGAAAAGGTGGAGAAAGGAGCAAAAGGGACGGGAAAAAGGTTATCGGGAACAGGGAAGGGGGAAGGAAAGGGATGGGAAAACAAGGAATCATGTGAGAAAGACGAGAAAAAAAAAAGGAAAAGAAAAAAAAACGTAGAGAAAATAAGAAAAAATGAAATGCGGGATAGAGCAAAAGGGAAAGGGATAGGGCTTTTCTCACTGCATTCCAAAGCATTTACAGGCTCTCAACTTATGCCCAGCAACGCTGGGCACCATTACTAGTAGTAAGTTAAGGAGCAATTTCATCCTGTAGGATCTCTTTGTAGACTACATTTGAATTGAACCTCCTATTGTTTTTTAGCAATGTTCCTTCTCTTCAGATGAAAGCCTTCTTTCCCGTTCTTCCGTCATTATGAATTAGCTATCAAAAAAATATTAAGTTTTATGAGTCATTGCTCCTCTATTGATCACTTTAAACCTTAGCTAAAGGGGAAAAGGCAAAAGGTATCTTTTTGTGCCTTTTGTTTAGACCTTTACGTTGGTTTAAGGGCTAAAAAGGGGGCTAAAGTGAAAAGGTTAAAAAGGCAATAGCCTTTTTGTAAAAGGGCTAAAAAAGGGCCAAAATGAGGCTAAGAAGGCACCTTTTTGTTAAAAGGTTAGCCTTTAAAGAGTTAAAAAAAGGCTTTTTTGGCACACATAGGTTGTCGAAAGGAAAGATGGTGTGGCTTGTACAAATGAATCAGTTAAAAGAAGTTGTTTTGATATTTGAGCTAACATGTGTGGCGTGTATGGCTTGTACATATGAATAAGTTAAACAAAGTTGTTTTGACATTTGTAGTTAGTGAAGCATATATTTGCATTTGAGCTAACATGTGTGGCGTGTGGCGTGTGGCGGAGAGCGAAGTTATGGTTAGCAATGCAAAAGAATGAAGTTATGGTTAGCAATGCAGAACTTAAAACCTTCGTAGTACATTCGCCATGTGGCTATGCTTACATCAAAGCACAATACTATATGGAAAAACCCAATCCATAATAAAGGTCATGTTTGTGCATATTTTATTATGATGAAAGTGTCGAAGGTTAAATATAACAAATGGATTTCGTGCTTGTTTCTTTTTCAGCTCTTCTCTTTTGTCTGATGGAGCACACGCCAAAGCTAGAAGCCACAATTATGAGGGCTATGCAGAACTTATGACCTTCATAGTACATTCGCCATGTGGCTATGCTTACATCAAAGCACAATACTATGTGGAAAAACCCAATCCATAATAAAGGTGATGTTTGTGCATATATTTTATTATGATGAAAGTGTCGAAGGTTAAATATAACAAATGGATTTCGTGCTTGTTTCTTTTTCAACTCTTCTCTTTTGTCTGATGGAGCACACGCCAAAGCTAGAAGCCACAATTATGAGGGCTATGACACCAATACATTTATACCAACTGCCCATCTGCTCATTCTCCTACCAGACTTACCTACATCAGAACATCTAAAATTAGCAACTTATTGGTGGGGTGCAAGCAATAGATAACAAACAACGGAAAAAATAATGAATGTAGGAGAGTAATAAATACTGTTGGGACAGAGCTAGTAGATATAAATATAAAGACTAATGCTGGATTCACATGAGGCCGGCAACGGCAAAATAATTCTGGCGGAAATTTTGTGGCGGTGCAGCAGGCTGCTGTTATGTTCACATGTGCTTAGGGATCAGTGCCAGCATTTCCGGCGTTTTTTCAACGGCTGTTTTTCGAAAAAGCAGCTCTCACGTTTAAAATCGACCACGCTTGAAAATCGACCATGCTCTCACGCTCTCAGGTGTCTGGATTGCCATACTATCATGCTCCCATACTCTCAGGCTGCCATACTATCATCGTCCGATGATGAAGACGAAATGGATTCTTTGCATAATATCTCGGATTTTGAAGAAGTTTTTAAACTCATCATGAATCTTTGCATTCATTTTCTACTGCTGCTGATGCTTCAACCAAGAATTAAACCACGAGAGTATTGGATCTATCCGAGGCAGATCACATTTTGGAACGAGGTGAGCAGCACATTGAGGCTGGAATCCGGCATTTGTGGTGAGTATAAATTCCGTTCATTTTATAGGATGGGTGCACATTCGTTTGAGAAGTTACTGCAATTCGTTATTCCACATATTCCACAAGCAGATCTTCAAACTATGGTCAGGGAGCCAATAGAGAAGATTAAAGCAGTTGCAGTAGTACTCTTCAGGCTTGCACACAATAAAAAATGCTTTATTTGTGCAGAGCAATTTGGATTGGGTGCTAGCACAGTACACAAGTACACAGGAATTGTTGTCAGCATTATCTCAACACAGCTCAGGCCCATGTTCATCATGACTCCCACTGGTGAGAGGCTTAGAGAAATTATGCAGGCCTTTGAGGCTATATCTGGTGTGCCCCAGGTTGCTGGAGCTATAGATGGCACGCACATTCCCTTCAGAGTTGCTCCTCAAGGGAAATTTGGCGTGGCTGATTATTGGTGCAGGCATGATTTCTTTTCGATATTGTTGCAAGCAGTTTGTGATCCTAATTTGATTTTTTGGGACGTTTGCTGTGATGCATCCGGAGGTGCTCATGACACGAGTCACTTCTACAAGTCTCCTTTATATGCCAAATTGTCTAGGAGACGTATCTTGAGTGGTCCTTCGAGGCGCTTGCATGGTAGAAGGGTGTTACCGTACATTATAGCGGATTCGGGATATCTCACCTCAGAGTACATGCTCGTTGTAAAGAAGAAGAAAAGAAGTGATCCCCGGGATCAGATAGTCTTTTCTAAGCATTTGTCTCAGGCTAGAGTTGTTATAGAGAATGCTTTTGCTTTGTTAAAAGGACGATGGACCATATTGAAAGACTTACCAGTTCGAATGCCCCATGCCCCTAAAGTGGTCATTGCCTGTTGTGTACTGCACAACTCCCTTCAGATGGAAAATGAGGATGAATTTTATGATGGTCATGTGATTTTGTATGGTGATGAGCCACTAAATCAAGGGGAGACTGCACGCAGACGAGATGGCAAACTGCTAAGGGACACTGTTTTTGAGTACATGAAAGAAAAAAATCGTTTATGAATTGTAAATGTTTAAACTTTACATTTGAAAGAAATTTGAGTTTATGTAATTGACAATATGAGTCTTGAGTTTGGATATTTAGTTATGTTTGTGAGTTTACCTATTTGAATTGTACGTTCACATGATTTGTAAACCAAATCTTACATTCTTAAAGAATTACATTACATTACATTCTTTACATCACAATCTTTTACATTAAAGAATTCTTTACAATCTTTTACAATCTTTTGCATTCTTTTGATTGCATTGCATTGAAATCAAAGGAACTCACAAACTTATATTATATTAAAATGATACCAGCACCATCACTTAAGACATAAACTCAAAAAAGATAAACAAAAATATCAAAATGGATGACCTTGGGATGTTTGAGTACTAGGAAAACCACCGTCATGCGTATCCGAGCCTGGGAGATCAAATATACTGGCTGGGCGTCCTTGAAGTTGGATCTGCAACTGCATCTTCATCTGGGTTAGTTGCAATTGCAACTCCTCTTTCCGTTTCGTAGCCTCTAGTGCCAGAAGTTCTTGCCTTCGAATTGCATCTTCACGTCTAGCTTCTGCCTCTTTCCTAGCCTCTGCTCTTCTGTCCTCAGCCTCAGCGCGTTGTTTCAACTCCATTAACTTCAATTCCTTGTGAATGTTTGTAACATCACGCATGGCCTCAGCAAGGATAATTGCAGCTGATTTGGTACCTTCCTCAGCACGCCGTGCTCTGGTTTTCTTCCCTCGCAAACCAGAAGATGTGATTTTCAATTCCTTTTCTGTTGGTGACGAGATCTCATCATCTCGTGTATCAGCATCTTCTGTTGGCACTGGCACAGGAACTGAGCTGGTGGCTTTGGGTGTAACAACTGTATACTCTGGCCTTGGAGCATCTGGATCAGTGACAGTATTACTTCCACAAAACTTTTTTCTTTTAACAATACTATCTTTTGTAGCCACTGAGCAAGAACTAGCCTTTGTAGCAATTGATCCAGAACTAGCTGCCTGACTAAGCTTACGCTTTGTGCAAGGCTTAAAGCCAGCCTCTGTGGAACCCCCTGGCAAACCAACAACTTTGGAAGATTCCCCAAGCAAAACATCAAATTGATCGAAAAATTGCCAATTACTTGGAATTGAACTGGTCCTAGATTTCTTTTGCTTCTCAGACTTATATTTCTTAATCAAACCCTCAATCTTATTCTTTACCTGTTTATGCGAGTACACCATTTGCAGCTCGGCGTTCAATCTCTCAGCAATTGCAATGTAATCTTTCTTCCTGAAATTTCCACCGTTCAGCTTATTGAGTTTGACATCACAGTATTCCTCCACAAGAATTTCTATAGCATTTGGAGGCCATAGTTTCTGCTTCCTGCTGCATTGACGGACTGAGAAGCGTCCTCGTTCTCATTCTCATCTTCGTCTGCTTCTTCAGTTTCTGAAGATTCTTCTTCGTCAACAGTAGGGAGCTGCGTGGAGGGCACAATCTCAATGTCATCCTCTTCCTCAAGATCAATAGGGACGGAATTCAAATCCATATCGGATGGATTGCTGGACTCAGGATCAACAATTTGGGATCCTGCTCAAAAATTTGATAGAAAGATTTGAATGATGGGATCCAATGCCTGCTCAAGATTCGAATTGGGGATCAGAGATCAGAGATTTGGGATTTCGGATTTGGAATTAGAGATCAGAAATTCGGATTGGGGATTTGGAATAGATCAGAGATTAGGCAGAAATCCTTGTGTTGGACTGAAGACAAAAGGATTTGGATCGACTGCTATGAAACCGAAATGGTGAGAAGAAGAAGTTCCGAAATCCGCAGCCGATGTCGTTGCCCTAGATCTCCATGTGAATATGAAGGCCTGTCGAACATGGCGGCGCAGCAGGAAGGTCCCCGTTGCAGCCACCTATAGCAGCTGGCCCGCGTGCAGCAGCACGAGTGGCGTCATAATTTTTCGAAGCGCGGTGAGGGAAGTTTCCGCGACGTCAACGCTGCTGCAAAAAATACCCATCATGTGAATGGGCCATAACCTGGCCTTCCCTCTAGCTGCAAGAACAGCAGCTGTCAAAGGCCTCATTGTAGTTCCTGCATTTCCCAAGAGAAGATGGACTTCCTCTGTAGCTGTTTTTCCAACTGGGAAACGCCCACTGCAGCCAACAACAGTAGCAGAGTTTGCAGCACAATCTTCCACAACATCTAATCCTAGTTTTTGAAGTGCACCTATCATGTAGCGAACATCATCACTATCAAGAAGGTTTTCCACCAACGTAGTCCCCTGTATCAAAATACATTAAATTAGATATAACAGCGCGGTATAAGAAAATTGACTATCCAGTTATCTATGACTACATGACTGAACATGAAAGAACATTCAACTCAATACCCAAGAACAATAGTATGTAGAGATCCCATTTATGCTAAACACATACCTCTGAGAGGGCAGCCTTAAGAAGAAGCGATTAGAAAGGGACTTGGAACCGAGTAACTTTACAGTACCATTCATGGTCGTGGACAGTTCCAACACCTAACTCATGGAGCTTCGGGTCCGTTCCCTTCTGGGTTGAAGCAATCTCGCCGCTCTCGCAAATTGTATTTGAGGGTATCTTGCACAAATTGCAAGATACCCAAACTCAACCAATCTCAAACTCTAGTGACACTTTAACTTGTCCCACGTTGTCATAATAAAACTTGATGGTATTCCAAGCAAATCATCTTACCAAGCAACTCAGCAAGAACACCGGGTTCTATGGCTCAAAGAAGAAGATCTTGAATTGATGGAGCACGGGCAAATTGTCCCATTGCATGAAGATTAAAGATGATAATTTAGTGGCATCTATTTGTAGTGAACAAAAGAAAACATAAGAAAAGGATCATTTTCGAAAGGAACCAAAACTTACCATGCGGGATGCGCTTAAAACAAGTAGCAATTTGTAGTGGGGCGTAAGAAAATGTAAGAGAAAGATCTCTTTCAAAAGATCCTAGCTCAAATGCTCGATTTACCATGTCCTGTTCATAGTTTTTAGATTAAGCCCGGCGTCTAGAGGGCAATTGGCATACCTGCAATCTTTTGTCCGAACTTCGGCTTTCGTCTCTTTGCTTCTTCCATAGCTCGATGCAGGGGAAAGAGAGCCATATCCAAGAGCTCCAAATGAAAAAATCAACCACCAAAAAACCCAGAGCCGCCATAACCAAGAGCTCCACCGTTAGGCCTGCTTAAACGACCTTCAAAAAATCTAGGGCAAGCACTGATGGTTGGAAAGAATACGATTTTCTTTGCCGTGGCTCCAGAACACTATGGGCAGATGCCTCACTGCATGAATCCTAAATCGGCATGGCGAGACGAAGAAAAAAAATGGTAGGCATATGGATCGTTGATCTTTTAGCTCAAAATTTGGACCGCCCAATTTAGGGCGCAATGCACTACTTACACCAAAACATTATAATATAGGATAACTTGGCATAGTTTTCATGTCAATTTTCTCTAAGGTCCCAATTTTATAATGATCCACAATGGTCTTCTACTAGCTCACAATTTTTCCATAGAAGGAAAATACACAAATTCGCTAAAATCTTCATTTTTGCCCAAATTAGAATAGAATAGAATAGAATAGAATAGAATAGAATACATTTGTGTCCTTTGTGCCATAAGGCCCCTGGACTTGTGTAGCATGGGCGAGCTCCCTAAAAGGGTGCTACTAGCACATCACGCTGTTACAATGTAGCCTTTTCGGAAGGCTGACTTTTTCCTTTTAATACCGGCACCCCGCTTTTACCTCGGCTTCTTGGCCGTGCAGTGATGCGTCGTTATCAATCAGCTTTTAGCTGAGCAATTTGTGTGAGGCTATATGAGTCGTTTTGTACGGCTCATATTACAAGCCCTCTTTCAGCTGTGGTGTACTTCTCGCGGGTCGGTCGTCATCCCGTGGATCACGCGTCGCTAGATCACTTAGTGATTCGTCATCTTCATCGCCTTGTGATTTGGTTCTCCCCACCTTATATTCCTATATCGTCCCCTCGATGTCTCCGTGATGTCGGCAAATCACTAATCATATGGTTCTCATCCTCTATTCTCCCCCCGTCGCAGGTTCTGCATATCCTGTCTTCCTTGTCTACCCCTCTCCACCTGTCTTTTTCGATTCTCAGATCATGGCTTCCCATCCTAAATCTGGCTAGCGTGTCCCTTCTGTTTTTCCCCAGTAAGTTATCCTCAGATATCGATGTCCTATTTGTTGGTGCGGATTAAAACCCGTATGAGCCAATGTCTTGGGTCCGTATGCCTTTGCAGCCATGCTCTTGTTGCTGTGTCTGCCCACTCCTCATTCCACTGCCCCTCTTCTATTAGGTCACTCAGATTTAATCCCATTTGTTTGGTCCATGTTGCCACCTCCTTAAACCATCCTTTGCTTTCAAGGATATGTGATTTTGCTGATTCTGTGATTGCAATGCTGGACAGTTTTCCTTGTATGTCTCCCGCGTTATCTCGGCGGGTATCTTATAGTTCTCTCCCATGCTCTCACTTCCATTGGTTTACGCCCCTCTTTAGAGGACCATGATTGTTAGTGGTGTGTTTGTCCTCACCCCAATTCACATGCGTGCCATTGCCTAAGAATTCCTTCCTCGCTTTTCCCGGTTTCTCTCTGTTAGACACTGGCCCCATGCTTACGCTCTCCAGTATAACTGGGTGGTGGCTATTCTTGACCGAATAGATAACATTTGATATTGATGTTATTCTACTTACATTACAAAAGTTTTTCATGTTGAAGTAGCTTCCTATAGCTGATTGAAATCGGCATTGGCTCCTTTGGTCCATTTCCCGCGGCCGCGTGCGTGTCATACCCTAGATATCTCAGATTACATTTGGTTCCTCTATCTCGTTACCTTTATATTTAAAAGGTTTATGCCTGTTCTTGTGTCCAAAGATGACTATCTTAGTTTTTGCTAGATTCACTGTCAGCCCTGTATCCTCACAGAATTGTTCTAGAATTTTGAGCGATCATTGCATTCCTTTGTTCTTTGTTGCCATCATACTAAGATCATCCGCGTATAGCATTATTGGTACCTTCGTGTCTCCTAGCGTTGGGGCATGCTCGTCTCCCTTCTGTTCTGCTATGTATCCCTGTAGTGCGTCTATGTATATTCCAAACAGTGTTGGGGATAACGGGCATCCCTGCTTTACCCCGGTGTCACAGATTATCGGCTGTCCTTCCTGTTCCATTTTAGCATACACCTTGTGGTATAGTCTTGCTATCGATCCTACCATATTTCTCGGGGCCTGCATGTCCATCAATCTCTTTAGCAGCTTCTCTCTCGGAACCGTATCGAATGCTTTTCTGAAATCTACAAAGCAGCAGATTATTTTCTTTCCCTGCAATTTGTTCTGCTCTATTAATATCCGTAGGGTCACTAGATGATCTGTGGTTGAGTGCTCCGGTCTGAACCCTGCTTGCCCCTGTGCTCTCATATTTCCTTCTTCTGCCCATTTCTTTAGTTTATTATCCAATACCTTTCCAAACCATTTTGCGAAAATCGAGCTTACCATTATTGTTAATTCCCCGGATCTTTTCTATTCCTGTCTTATGTAAAGGTATGACTCGTTGTATGTCCATCCGTCTGGGAGTCCCGTATGTATGATGCCGTTAAAATGTTCAGCGTAACTTGTCTGGCCGATTTCTAATTCGCACACTTCAGCAGTTCAGCGGTGAGTCCGTATAAATCGGGAGCTTTATGATTGGCCATCCTGCTGTGAGGGCCATCCCTACGCCTAGCAAGTTGAAGCATGGTTTGTCCTGATCATGCTGTAGTGGTATCGATACTGGAGGTGCCCCTGTCTTGTATAATTTATCCAAGTAACTCTCCCATCCTTCGGTTCCAATGTCATCTTGTTCGTTCTTTGCTTTCACATTACTTCCCCTCCTTTATTTTTGAGTCCTCTCCAAAACCTTCGGGAATATTTTTTTTTCAGCATTTTCCCCAAGTACCATTGGTGTCAGAATGCAGTTATTGTATCTCTTCTTCTTCAGTAATCTTATGTATGCTGCCCTTTCTTCTCGGTATGTCTCCTTTCCCCTATGTTTTCTTACTTTCCTCTTGTATTTCCCTACACTCGTCATCATACCATACTGAAGCTCTAAATGCCCTATTTTTCCTGATTTTGATCTTTTTCCCAAACATCTATGTTGCTACCCTTACCATGATGTCATTTAGGGTGTTTCCATTCTCACTTGCGTTTGTGCTCTCCCAGTTCCATTCTCCCATTTCCTCCTTGATCATTTTGGGTGAAGGTTTACGCGTGTGTCTCCCTGGAACTGAATCTTCACCCCCTGTCTTTATTATCTTCCTTTCTTTTCTTGTCTTTGTCTTTTTTTTGGCGTCTCCCTAGCCCGATTGTTAGTTTAAGCGGGTCTATGGCTTTCCCTCCTCCCTCGGCCATTCCTGTAGCATCAGCCCTTCTATCTTTTTTGTTGCTTGTTCGTTCACAATTATATAATCCACTATGCTCTTACCATGTGTGTTTTGGCTCGTGAAGCCTCCTGATCCCCTCCATTTTCCCACACCATTGGCTATAATCATCCATGTTGCCGTGCATACTTCCAAAGATAGTAATTCACCTCTAGCATTGACCTCGCTTTATCTTCTCAGATCCCTCGCCACTCCTTCGTGTGCCCTCATCAGATACATCGTCCGCCCCCTATCTCATCCGTGTGTGTACTCGCGGCTTGTTCCCCGTCGGTTCTAGCATTTAGATCTCCTATTATAATCACCGGTCCTTGTTCCTTCCATTTCGTTATATTCTCTCCCGGATCTAGCGGTTCTAGTTTATCACCGTTTCTCGGGGGTAATATGTAATTATCGTAACCACATCTTGTTTGTTTTTCATTTGGATACTCAAAACCATATATCTTTTATTGATATCTCGAATGTAACATACATGCATTGTTAATCGTGACTGCTTTTTATATAACAAGCCAAAACGCACTCCCCTCCCTATTTTAAATCGTCTTTCCAACACACGGAGCGGTTGGTATCCTTCCTCCTCGGCGACCTTTTGGCGTTATGCTCCCAAGTCTCTGTCGGGCATATTATGTCACGACCTTGGGCACCTTCTAACCTTTCTCCATCATCCCATGGATACCATTGCGCAGTTCGATTACCACAATGTCGCGTCTTTTCCCCGAGGTTGCTCTTACGTATCTCGTGTTTTTCGTACCAATGCCCATCCTCCTTGGTCTTCCACGGTCTTCATTGTCGGGGTTGGCCCTCGAACCTTGCTTGTGTTGCTTTCGCTCTTCGTTTCCCCGTTTTCATTTCTTCTTATTACTGCCGATTACGGTTCCCTTCTCACAGGTACGCTCTTAGAGCTTCCTTCTGCGATCACCGTTCTCCACTGTTGTATAGACATCGGTATGTTTTCCTTCTCGCCTCGGTTGATTTTTTCTATCCCCGCACCCCTGCGCCCTGCAACCGCCAGCCGTTTCTTCCGCCGGTTGAGTCGCTTGTTCTCTCCCCTCTTGTGTATATAGACCTTGCCATTCTTGACCCCCGCTTGTATCCTCGCTTGGTTCGGATCCCGGCTTTGGCCAACTCCTGCGGCAGCCCCTTTGTCCCTCGCATCACGGAGTTAATGACTCTTGTACCTTGATTCCATTCCTCAATCTGGGTCCCATCCGTAGGATCCTTTCCTTGGTAGCCAAATCCCTTAACGTCAAGTTTATGTGTCTCGGTCTCCCCCTCCATTGGCCTGATCGTAGGGCTTTGATGATGGTGCCCCTGTGCTCCTTGAACACCGTTTCTAACACTTCTTTGCAGGATCTTTGCACCAAAAACTATTTGGCACCAAAAACTTGAATATCAGAGCCAAATGCCTAAATTTCTTTGTTAACGCCACTTTTGGCATCGTTTTCCACTTCACATTATTCCCCCTTCAATGAATTCGATGTCCCGGCGAATAGAACTCCTCTCCTTCATCGTAATACAACCACTATGAAGGAGTCTTCTCAGCTACCAGATCCTCATCGCTCACCGCTCACGAGTAACCTATCAAGAAAAATCCCATTAATCCACAACCTACTAAAGTACTCTTCACTTAATAGACATTACAAGAACAAATAGCTACTCTACCCTTAAGATGCCACCATTCATTTTGCAAGGACACAATTAAATAAAATTTATTATGTTTAAATTACATCTTCAATAACGAGTCTTAGCAAAATGGTTAATATGCGCGGACTTTCTTTGGTGAGCCTTTGTTCACTTCCAGAATCACCATCCATGGATCCTTAGTCCACACTATTTACCCAACACCATTTAGACACCCATGGCCATATTACTTTCTTTAAAAGTCATTCATTCCTTGTATTCCAAAAGGAGTGGTCCACCTAGAAGATCCGTGTGGGATATAGGCCCTTAAAGCTTAACCACAACGTTCCTCAAGCGAGGTTTCACTCTGGGTACCAATGGAATGCAGATGGGCTTTGAACCCTATAAGTCTAACCATCATGCTCCCACTACGTACCGACCCAAAAACCTGATGTTGTGCAAGTGGGATATGAGCAAGGAATGGGGAGGGCTCCATCCGATGGCCAGCACCTCACTCTTGAAATAATGGAATACAAAGTTTTACTTATCATTATTTTATTTTATCTTCTCTTCTCTTTTCTTCTCTATCTTTCTTCTTCCTCCAAATTCTCTTTCTTATTATTTATTTATTTTTCTTTTTCCCCCCTTTTTTTTCCCACTTTTTATTTATTTATGACCCCTTATTAGTATACACAAGGCCCCCAAAAAATTATCATTACTAGTTTTTTACAATATTTTTTACATAAAACCAATATAAAAAACTGATGTTACTAAGTGGGTTAATGTGTTGAATAACCACTACTAGTTACATGGTGTGGTTTATAATTATTCTTTATTATGCTAGTTTGTTATCCTGGTTATCCATCATGGTTCTTTGTGGTAGTTTCTTCATTTGGTTTGTAATAGTGCTTAATTGCTATATATGTGTAGTCTATTTGTTAACATAGGCCATAAACCACTAATAATGTAGTCTCTAAACCTAAAGTGGTTTTCTAGTGAAAATATTTAAAACTTAGGTCATAAGCCACTAACGGTTGTGACCGTAAATCGCTAATAATTTTATTTTCAATGTATAATGTTTTGCTAGTGAAGTTGTGTACATCTTAGACCATAGATCAATATTGATTATGGATTTCAATTAAAAGTAGTTTTCACACCAAGTTATATTTTAATTTTCTTCCAAACCAATGATGTTTCACATAATAAAATGTCTCAAACCTTATGAGGAACAAAATATTTTTACCCCGGTTATTGTGATTCCATCGCAAAAAATTCCATCCCGCGGAATCACCAGGCCGGAGATCCCGTTATCTGTACCAGAGCCCCGTTATCAGGTACAGACTGTGGTGGTCGCCAGTCATTTATACCTTAAGTACGGAATCACAACTTTGCTATTCCGCCAGATGGAATCACCAATTTACGATCCTTCGAGATGGAATCACCGCTCATGTATTCCACCAGACGGAATCACAACCGTATTATTTATTCCGCGAGACGGAATCACAATCGTGTTATTCCGCCAGACGGAATCACAACCATGCTATTCCGCCCGGATGGAATCAATAACGCCCGATTCCGCGGAGATGGAATCACCACTTTACGATATCCGGGCAGAGAATCCAACAACATTGCTATTCCGCCGGATGGAATCACAACCATGCGATTACGCGGGTGGAATCACAAATGTAAGATTCTTCGAGATGGAATCACCACGAATGCATTCCGCGGGGAAGGAATCACCGGGAACTTTGAATTTGTGATAACCGCAGCGGGGAGGAAAAATTGGCTGATGGTTCAATCCCAGCAGAAGTTCATGCATGATTCATGCATGATTCCATAAAAAATGGTTGAGGATGGTTACTTGAAGATCATGAAGAAAATTAATATAAAACCAATCGTTGAAAAAAACAAGCCCTTGCACTGCCCAGAACACTTCTGGTTGGGGATTTGAACCCCTTGCCATTATCGGCAATGCCATGGGTGCTTCAAACAAGAACAAGAAACAATAAACATGCCTCGCTTTTAAAGCAAGAACAAAAACCGTTTTAATGTAACCCATTTCTCTAGATTCAACAGAATAGTGAATCGGGCGCATTGTGAGCCCAATGAAAAAACAGGTCGAATGGATATATGAAGGCCGATGGCTCGATCCAGGGAGGGCGATGTTTTAATCGTAGTTGTGGTAGATTATCTATAAGGAAGGCCGGAAATCACAGATCGGATAAGCGTAAGACCTCCGCAAGCTTCCCCGTTATCGAATCCGCTCCATCAAACCCTGGTTTAAAAACCTTCTAGATCCATTTTTGTAGGAACTCGAAGAAGACTTGGGATTCAGAGATCAAGGCTTTTGTCTTTCTTGTGCGGTAGAAAATTGAGTCGACCCTCTAACCTTGTCGGTTTCCCCGCCTAAGCGGCGAAAAGCATCAAGGGCAGAGAAAGCGGCTCTAGAGAACCCCGAGAAATCACGAAGCGGCTTCGAGGAAAGGCCGATCTGGTACAAGGTTATTACGGATCTTCGTGCGATTCCGGCGCCCCGCGGCGACCACTTCCCTCAACGGCAACCATCTCAGTGCTCCACCACAATCTCTCGCGACAGTTGCATTATTTAATCTATCACGAGCAAAATTTAACTTAGTGAGAGGCGTGCATAAGGGCTATCTGAGCAAACTTCGTCCGGTAAAGACATCTTTGTCGTTCAACACGGGATCCTTGCCCGCCGAGAATCCGTGTGGATCTTTTCACAAACGGGATTCGACTCACATCTTTTTAGATCTTAGCGGCCCGGGTGTGAGCTCGTAAATGTATCTCCGGCTAGTGCGCCATGGCCATAGCCCGTTGATGGCGAGGGTCAGAGTCCTCCATCGAATCGCAAGAAAAAGGGAGCCCGCACGAATTCCAAGCACGCACGAAATTTCCAAGAAGCTGTTCAAGAAATATCTCCCTAAGCCGTTAAAAAAACCGGTGAGTATTCTTCCCTTTAGATCTTTCGTGGATCAAACCCAGGCGACCATCGCCGGAGCAAGCGCCATAGCCCCTCCCACAAGAATAAAGAATAGGGCGCCAAAAAAAAATTTGAATTTTTATTGGAATATTCGGATGGTGATTCCGCCGCATGGAATAACAGAGCGGTGATTCCGTCCGGTGGTATTTGGCGGATGTGATTCAGCCGGAAGGTATAAAACGGACGGCCGGGATGGACCCTCTGCAGACGGATGGTGGGATCCATCGAAGGTACACACCGACGTTGTCGCACGAAAACGAAGGGCCTTAGGCGGATCCCGTTCGAGGGTCTGCGGATTCCGCGGGAGGGAATATCTTGCGATGGAATCACAATAACCGGGGTAAAAATATTTTCACGCACCTTATGAGGTGATTGCTCATGGTTTTTTTATTAAGATAGACTCTGTTTTGTTGTTGTGTTTAGGACAATGCAATTGTTGTTGGCATAAGATTCTCATATACGAATGTGTATAGCGTAGGAAGCTCAGGGATTTGAACCCTGGTATTTCCATTTTTTCCACCAACAAAGATTATACTAGCCCACATTACACAGAAAGGATAAATTACTGTTTACTGCTATTCTTTTTGTTGTTAAACAAAATTGAGCAAATGTTATAAATTTTATTATTTTCCATTTCCGCTTGTTGTTAAACAAAACGAGGTAGATGATAGAGAGCTTTGGAGTTAGAAACAACTCCATTGATAAGTGCATGTAATGCCTTACCTCGTTTGAAAATCATATTTTTATATCTTGCTTCTAGTGGCTGACTTGGAAGCCAAGTACCATTCAAGTTTGCTTTGTCATGCAAACATTCATCCTGCTTCCAGAAAAGAAAATGTGTCAATGTCCAAAATAATTGCTTTGTTGCCTTAACAACATTGTGGAATATAAAATCAGAAATTCAGAAGATTCAAGCAAATAGTGTCACCAACATTTGTTGTGGTTTGGAGCAGAAGGATAGAAGGACAGAACGCTAAAAGGAAAATGCCCCGTCAAGATTCCTTTTTTTGCAATTTACCAACAAACTAGAGAAAAGACCAGAGTGTTCGCCGTAATTCTTGATTATGGATCGGTCTTATAGGCATTTTAAACTGCAGAAGCATGTCGGTTTTGTATGGAAAATGGCCAAGCCATAGTTGATCTAGGTGGTGACTAAAAAAGATGTCTCGAAATGTAAAAACTGTGAAGGAGCAAGTTCTATGACCTGTACAACTTGCCAAGGTTCTGGTCTCCAACCTAGATATTTGGATCTCAGGTACGATTCTTTCCTAAATCAGAATCTAGAGTTCTGCATATGTTTGTATTAATCATGTAAAATGCAAAAGGAATTTACCAGCTAGTATACTGAGTTCCATGTCCACCTTTCAGAGTTCAAATGCTCCTCAGGAGGGAATCCACTTTCTATTGATTGCTTTGCATTGTACAAAGGATAAAACCACTCTGTAAGTCAGAGATCGCTCCAAACATGGCTGAAATCACTATAAAAATGATGGAATGAAGATGAAGAACCTTATCTTCATCGCCACTCCGCTCAAAACGTTACCCTGAGTGCCGCTTCCCTATCTAAATAACACAATCTAACCCTGAGAACAACAGCAAAAAATATGATATCAGAGTAACCTGTGCAACGGACTTACCATATCAGTGGAACTTACCATAACAGGATATGTCTTAGATCGCTTCAACAAACAGGTATTGAAGCCTCTGATAAGCCCAATCGATAGAAAAACCACAATGCGGCATGCAAGGGAAGAGCGGCATCACATGAGCAGCACAAAAATAAAAACCGGGAAACCTGGAGAGAAAAATCGATCCGCCAAATTCCTTTTCCCTAAAACTAACGGTTTATTTGATGCCCTAGAAATCATCTCGTGGTATGGATGTATGGAAAAAAAAAAGGCCGGCCAAAGACATGTAACGCTCTAGGATTTTATTTCATCAAAATTAACTTTTCAATACTAGAAAGCCTTAGTTAAACTTTCTTTTTGCAACATGTGCTCATATCTCACTTCCCGTAGAACCACTTGAAGATTCAAAAAATAAAAGAAATATCGAAAACAAGATGGTCACAACTTTCATTTACATTTTCAATGGTATGCATGACCATCTAGAGCACTTTAAACTGCTCAACTCAACTTGATGAAATTCTATAACGGATGATGAGTGGACTATCTTGGTGATTTATTTTTGCAAAGTCAACTAAGATGGTTTGCTACAATAGAAATACCTATAAGGGAAAATTTAAAAAATGCCCCTGTATTCTTGCATACTAACCAAAATGCACCTGCATATATGGTATTTTTTAGGAAGAGACTAGGAACCAATGAATCTCCAGTTTATGCTAGAAACTAACTCATTGTCTTTTGGAAAGAGCAGCTGAATTAAGTTCTCAACTAGGCGAGGGAAGTATGACTGCTCTATTTTGACGATGGAACAATGGAAATTTTCTGTAAAAAACAGGGTTTGAACATAGATTAGGACCGTTTTGGCAATATTTTGACACTCAAATGTTGTTGTCTTTTGCTTCAATCCAGCAATTGCATGCTAGTTTGATTGTTCGATTTGCATGTTGGTTTAGTTGCTGGAGGTGAGCTATGACAAACCATGAATGAATTGGTTTTTCAGAAATTTGAAGGATGGTAAAAAGTAGGTATATGAGATTGATAGGGGACCTATGTTTGGGCCAAATTGTGAGCAAGTAATAAGATTAATAGGGGAATTGGGTTTGCGAAATTTTTCTATGATGTTATTTTTTGGCTCTGCTGTTCTTCTGCACATTGTTGATGGGCTCTCAATCTTTGATCCATCCATCTTGTTGACTAGGTCAAAGTTTGGAAGATTTTGGTAGGAAATATGGACGTGAAAGTCAAAGGAGACTCGTCTTCAAGGTCAACGCAAAGCATCCAGGGTCAAACTTCATGAAAGGTACTATATTCATGGTCACACATTTGGTCAAAGGCATGTTCTAGAAGATTCTCAGTTGAGAAGATTGGAAGACACTCATTTGAAGTTTGGAAGTTAGAGTTTGGAAGACCCCATGGTGAATGGTTCTTAGCCTTAGCCATTTTTTCCATTCCCATATCCACATTTTATTTTATTCCACTATGCTCATTTTTGCCAATTATCCATCTTTGCATCTTTTTAGCCTAGCCATCTTCCCCCCTTCATTATGCCTATTTTGCCTCATATGCCCTTTTTGAAGTTTTTTTGCCTAGCACATTTGCTTATTTTTTTCCTAACATGTCCATTTAACTATTTTAAGTTCATGCCCCATGACTTTTCATATTGTGCCACACTTGCTTTTTGCGCAAACCCCATGTTCCTTTTTTTCACCATTGTCCCTTGATATGGGTCCATCACCATTGTTGCCACATGAACACCCTTGTATTATTACTACAAGAAATTTATCGCGACTAGATTTTTGTATCAAGTCAAAAAGGATCTAAGTTGTGGGCTTGTAAAATTGAACTAAATGTGTCTAAATTGGTCCTTGTTACACGATATAGGAAATTTTGGATAACCACATCCAAAAATGAACCACCATGTATGAATTGGACACAGGCGAAACGAAAGAAACTGTGCATTTGAATTAATGTTATTAAAGGAGGAGGCCCTTACTTGTGGTAAGGGCTTGTGGTTAGAGCTTGACTTGTGTTAAGGACTTGGCGCCCCGAAGATTGACACATGGCACAAATAGCCCAAATAGACAGGCCACACAATCACAAACCAAATTATCAGAAATAGTCTAAGCTTGAAATGTGGCTCTAAATTAACCTTGCAATATACCTTAATTGTGCATATACATTTGTCAATGCATGGAGCATTCCCATGAGGTGTATAAGCATAATATCAAGATTTAAATCTATCCCCAATAGAAAAGTGTCTATATTCGGCGTTGTCGGATTGATCAGATATGGCAGGGTTTATCAATTTTTGAGCAATATAGAGGAGAAAACATTAATCTGTTCTGCGCAGAAGAATTGCTAGAAACTGTGAAGAATTTGTTGCCCAGTGTGTTAAATGATGCGAATTTAACCCAGAAAAAATAGCTATCGAAAAAATAAAAATTCAAAATTCAAAATTGGATGTATGATTATATATGGTTTGATAGCTAGTTGAACATCTGGACAACATAATTATGTTACAAACGGCATCTTCCTTTCTGCTTATGAATGCTAGGGTTGATTTCCATCCTACTGACATTTTTGCTAAAATCTCACACAGATGTAACTTTATCAAGGAAGACCTTTATCGATAAGTGAAACTGCTCATCTAAAAATCTCCATTGTCCCCATATTTACAGGAGATGCAGTACTACGCATGAAGACAACTCAGTCCAAAACTACAGCACATACCTAAGAATGAGATGCTATTGCAACCTGCTGTCAATATATCACCCTCTGCTTTCCTTACCAAACAAACTACATTGACAACCTAATGTGTATTAGATCTTCGTTCCCCCAAAGAGCCCCGGACATACATCTTTAAATAATGAATGCACCAGACTTATAAGGAATCAATAGTGTCCAGCTCAAAGATTTCCAAAGAATGCAACCTTCAATTATCCCCATATAAGACTTTTTAATGTTTTCCCCAACAGAAATAATAAGAATTTAGCAATGTCTCAGATTTGAAGCATCAGATCAGAATCCACAAATGATAGATGAATTTGATAGATGAATTTGAATCCTTACATATGTAAGGCTTTTAAGTTATAGTGTTGGGGTCTCAGATGCAGAATTCACTCACATGACGCACCTTTATTTAAATAACAAAAATAATCCCCGGCAATTCTCCATGTCGGGATCCACAAGCAACAGCGTGACGATTGTTATAATAGAGAATGCTCTACTATCAACTCCACATGAAACATGTCTTGGAAAACCCTAAATTCCTTACCTAGCTTTTCACTTCAGCAGCTTATATCCCCCTTCTTCAAAGCCGCAAATGATAGATAGAACTTCTAAACGCCTTCTTATTTTTCATTTATATGATACATCTTCCAATTTGAGCCTCCTGTAAAGGAAGAGAAGACATCACAATCAGATCTGAACATGCTAATGGGTAGTAAATAAATGCAGCACGCCAAAAAGTTCTAGCTAAGAAAGCCCACAAGAAAGAAAATTACCTTAACAAAAGGGCAAAGGAGAAATGAAGAAACTTACCGACGGCACCAAGAGACCCGTAAGAATTTCAAAGACAACACTTGGGGCTCCAGGTTTTGAGGCCGCATGAGCAAGTCTTGCAGCTCCACCCATTTCTTATTTCGGCGGCGACAGAGTAGACCAAACCTATTACAATTAGAAGTTATGCAGATGGAAGATGGATTAAACTGGCCCAACTCATCGATGGAAGCATCTGTGACAGCATCTGGGCAGTATTTTCCATGCAGCCCAACAAACCCCGAGCACGAGCTAAAGCTTCTGTTGGGTGTGCACAGCGGCCAAGTTTCAGCCAGAACTTTTCCCACAGATCTGCCATGCCGTTTTGACGAAAGGCCATCCCATTTTGATGAAGGGAGATGCGCCAGACGATTCCTATTGCTGTTGCAGGCGATGGCTATGGCGATGGCGGCGATCCCAATCCAAGTGTTTTTTTTTTTTCAATTTCATTTTCTCTGGCCTTTTTTTTGTTTCCCTATTTTTCCCCCCGGAAATACGTGGCAAGCATCAACCAGAATATGCCAAAAGCATCTTGCCTCTAAGAATTATATATGTTATAAGATATGGCTTTGAAGAGGCCCCATGACCATTGCTTTATAGAAAGAGATATGCTTACATGTCCGATTTTTTATGCCCAAATGGTTCTACCATGGTCCCAATATGCCCCTATAAAATTGCCCTAGTCAAGAATTATAGCTAAAGGAGTTATTTTTGGCCCGTAAAAACCATCCTGACAAATAAAAAATTATACACATATACGACAGGATTATATGCAAAAAATACATGCGAATACTCGGGCCTCTACTTGAAAATACTGGCACGGACCCTAAAATTCTGAATATCGGCTCGAATCATGCCGAAATTGATGCCATGAGCTCTGTAACCTATATCTATTCTTGGATTTCCACACATTATCTACCCAACAAGCCTAAATTTAAGACCTTATATTCTGGAACCGTCAATACTAAGAATATATACATGGAAAACATCTATAGAAGTTTATTAAGGCCCAGATGCACTCAAATTCAACATTGATACATGTGAAACATGTTCTAGAGAATTCTCGAAGCTCATGTGCATTCCTCGATTTGATTTCTAAAAATCTGCCTACAACTTATGTTCTTATAATACTTTATGATTTTCTGAATGACCTTTGGTGTGTACGAGCTGCTAATTATCCTCAACACATTATTATTAAGACTTGCTTATTCTTACATCGATGGAAATTGCCTATCCAAGTCCCAAAAAATTATCTCTCATATGATTTCTAGCATTTTGCCATTATAAACAATTTTGTAGTGGAATATCCTTCATTCCAAATACACTTTTGACAGGTTACCATTGCTCTTTGCAACTATTGGCACCTGTGCACTTTGAGAAAAATCAAAAATACTATCTCAAACTCGAGTTGCAAAATTCAAAATTCTGTTTGCAAGTGTTCTTGACTGTACTTTGGCAAATGTGAATACATGCGTTATTTTCTAGAGTTCAAACTGGAATTTGACTACTTGCCCCTTCTCAAGACCATGTTTTACAAATATTGGCTTTGGAACTTCCCAAAAATACCTTTTGCAACTCAAAATCTTCTTTTCTGATCATTGTTTTGTAGTTGACCATCATTGACCAGATTTTGATCCAACTTTGAACTTAAATATCTCACAGATTCAAGCTCAAAATTGGCCAAAGTTTTCACCATTGCCTTCCAACAACTTTTCTTTACCAGTATGATCAATCAAAATTCAGAAAATAATCCACCTCTGCAAACCACTTCAACTTGAGTACTGCTACCATTTTCTAGAAATAGGAAAGGTATGAACAACTGCTCTTTTGAGCTATTTCAGTGGTTTTTTCTTTTATAGATTGATCACCTTAAGTGATCTAGAGGTTTGAACTCCAACTTGAGCACAGTTTCAAGTTGGCTTCTTCTGTTTGACTCTAGGTTGAGGGTCAAGACTAGCACCATGAATAGTTTTCAAACTGTGTGTGGGTATTTCTCCCTTCATCAGTGCATCTTCTTCTTTTGGTAGAAGCTAACAAATATAATTTATATTAACCACCTACCATGAACTATCTATTTGTACATTTAGTGTTACCACTCATCTTCATGTTGTGCATTTTTTATCTGGTGATTTCACATAATGGGCATGCTAAAACTAGCCTCCAATCTATGTCATAATTCACAGAGTGGTTTTAACAAACCATTACTAGTTCTGATAAACCACTATAGCCGCATGAAACTATGTAAAAAACTGACTATTCTAATAAACCACTACAATCAGCATAAAAAACAATATAACAAAACATTATATGGATCGATAAACCACTATGGCATGTGGTTTTCTTCTATCAAATAGATTCATGCATAGAAAACCATATATATCATGGTTTTTAGATAATATGATATTGGTTAAATTTATTGGTTCATTTTTGGGCTCCTTGTGATACTTTTCCAAGCTTATGGTAGTAACTGAAGCATTTCCCTCCTTTCCATGACATCGGCCAAATTTAAAACCACTAATACTCATCCCCTCATATTAATCACCTTGCCTCCTCTCACATTGTTAATATAATTTAATCATAAGAAATTTCATTCCATCATAACCTTACTAATGAATGATGGCATCTTCTTTATTATGTAGATTTTATTTTTCCCCAACATATTGCTATTATATTTTCTTCAATTGAAATTCAAAAGCAAAGTGCTCACCTTGACATCTTCATAACTTGACTTGTACTTGTACTTCAATCCTATTAGTGTGTCGTAATTGTTTTTTCTCTCTCTCTCACAATTACGAGATTAGTATTATACCCCCTTAACGTATTCATCGTCCCCGATGAATCTCACATAGCATCTGGAAGCTTCTTAAATGTATGCGGCGCATAGTATACTTTTAGTCGTGCGCCATTTACTCTCGTAAGCAACTCATTTCCTTCCAAGTCTTGTAACAATACAGAGCCATTAGAGTAAATGTTTTTAACTTCATAAGGCCCAACCCATCTCATTCTTATTTTACCCGGCCTTTTCCAATGTTTACTATCATATAAAAGAACTAAATCATTCTCTTTAATTACCTTTTTCTTATTGTAATCATCATACCCTTGTCATCATCGTCGCCCTTGTAATGACTCCCTTGCCATAAAAGCATGGAGACGTACCTCATCCAACCTCTCTAGCTCATTCAATCTTGCTTTCATTGTCCATAGACTAGCATAAAAGGTGTAAATTTGGTTTGTGACTTTATAGGCTATCCTATAGGCCAACAAAGCATCTAGCAGTCTTTTATCCCAATCTGTACGATTAGCATTGCAGATTTTTACACAAGGTCTTATTAGTTCTTTCCACTTGGCCGTTTGCCTGAGGATGATAAGGTGTACTTTTTCTATGGGAAATTCCATAATGTTTAGTTAATGCGGTAATAGTTTCATTCATGAAATGTGATCCTCTATCACTGACTAATTCCAATGGACATCCAAACCTAATAATAATATTTTCATGTAAAAAAGTTGCCACAGTAGCAGCATTATCATTTCTGGATGCCTTTGCTTCAACCCATTTAGTGACGTAGTCTGTGCATACTAGAATATATTCATTATGTGTTTGCCATGCAGGAGGACTTATGGACCCTACAAAGTCTATTCCCCATTTTTCAAATGGAAAGATTGGCACTATGGGATTCAAGGGCATAGCATCCCCCCAGTTGGTCTACCCACCCTCTGACAAGGATCGCAAGATTTCACATATTCCTTCACATCATGATGCATAGTTGGCCACTGATATCCTGCACTAAGAATCTTTCTAGAGGTTATATCACTAGCAAAATGGCCACCGACAGGAGAATCATGACAAACAGCTATAATTTTGTGAACTTACTGAGGGAATATACATCGACGCAAAATACTATCCCTTCCAATTCTATACAAGGTGCCAGCCAACATGGTAAAGGGTTTGCATTTTAGGACCAATCACTACCTTTCATAGGGTTCATTTCTTCAGGTAGTTGATTAGTAGAGAGGAATTCTATTATGTCTTTATACCATTCTGGCCAAACAGTGACAGCAAACAAGTCAGCATATGGTAAATCATCCAGTCTAGACAAGTGATCTGCAGGTGCATGGGAGCGTCCTCGCTTACTACAATTTTAAATTGGAACTCATGTAACACAAGAAGCCATCTAGTAATTCTACCAGTTTTACATGGTTTAATAATCAAGTACTTTAAGACTTGGTGATCGACGAAAAAAACAAAGGGTTTTCCCAATAGATAATGACGAAATTTTTGGATGACATAATCCCTCTCTCTCAGTGGTGGAATATTTTTTCTCTACATTAGATAACTGACGACTAGCATAATAGATAGGGTGATCCCACACATCCTCTTGCATTTGAGATAATATGGCACCAATAGCATATGTCGAAGAGTCTATGTGGACATGAAACTCATCCTCCCATTTAGGAAATTTAAGTATAGGAGCGATAATCAACGCTTCCTTTAACAATTCAAATGCACGCTGGCGTGGTCCATACATAAGCATGCTCTTTCTTTAACAATGTTGTTAATGGTAAAGCTTTATTTTTTTTGTTGAAGGACGTCAGACTTTATTCAATCAAAGAGTCAAATACAAGTATAAATGCAGAGACAGGAATAAAATCTCAGCGGATAAGCGGAGACCCACCGAGTGAAGCAACCTGCCTAAGCATAAGAGTGCACATCCAAAAACGCCTCAAAAATCAATCGCCTCTTGCGAGGGGCAAGTGAAGAACAATGATACGACTTTACAATGTAACCTTGAGCTTCTTGGAGAACACGATTATCTGCCAAATCCAGAACTTTGAAGATTACCAATCTTCGTCTTTTCCAGATAGACCAAAGCAACCATCCTGCTGCTAGATGAAAAGCCTGGCCTTGTAACTCTGTCCAGGTACTTGGGTAAATTGCCAAAAGCAGTTGTTGACTTGTTAGTGAAACCTGAAAAAGGGAAAACAACCAGTCCCATACCTGTCTAAGGTGTTCACACATGAAAAAGCAATGCTCAATGGTCTCAGATCCACGCTTGCATACTGGACACTGATTTGATATTCTAGGGTTAAACTTATGGACAAGCACATTAACCCGCAGACACCTATGAAGAATCTGCCACCAAAGAACTGCCACTTTAGGATGAAGTAGCTTGTCCCATGCCCAAGACCACACCTTCTGCCATTGTAAAGCTTTATCAGCATAGTGCCTTATAAATCTACGATGGTAAATCTACGATGGTACCCTACATGTCCTAAGAAGGCTTGTAATTGTTTAATAGTAGATGGTGGTTCTAGTTCCATAATCACTTTAGTCTTATCTGGATCTATAGCAATTCCTTCTCTAGACACCACCCTTCCCAACAATGTCCCACGAGTGACTCCAAAACACACTTTAAAGGATTTAGTGAAATACCATATTCATCACATTTTTTGAAACATAATCTTAATCTTTCTATATGGCTGCTACAGACACAGAAATCATCAAGGAAGACCTCCATAAACTCTCTTTAAGTATTCCTTAAAGGCACTCGTAACCACCCTTTGAAAAATTGCCAGGGCATTGCACAGCCCAAAAGGCATCACCCTATACACAAAGCAGCCCCACTCAGTGACAAAGGTAGTTTTAAGCCAATCATCTGGAAAAATAGACACCTGGTTATACCAAAAATACCCATTTAAAAAGGAATAATATTCATGGCTTGCTACAAAATCAAGTATAGAATCAGTAAAAGGGACTGAAAATTTGTCTTTTCTAGTTACAGCATTCAGTCTTCTATAATCCACACACACTCTTAGCCTCTCCTTATCTCTCTTAGGAACTACAACAATGGGTGACAACCATTCACTATTCTCTACAGGTTCAATAAAACCCAATAAGACAAACATCCATATAGAACGAATCCGAACTACTCCAAAAATTTGAAGGAAGAAATTGATAGTTTGCACATCCATATAGAACGAATCCGAACTACTCTAAAAAAGTGAAGGAAGAAATTGATAGTTTGCTTGAAGTGGGTTTTATTGAACCTGTGGCGAATAGTGAATGGTTGTCACCATTGTTGTAGTTCCTAAGAGAGATGAGGAGAGGCTAAGAGTTTGTGTGGATTATAGGAGACTGAATGCTGTAACTAGAAAAGACAGATTTTCACTCCCTTTTACTGATTCTATACTCGATTCTGTAGCAGGCCATGAATATTATTCCTTTTTAGATGGGTATTCTGGATATAAGCAGGTGTCTATTTTTCCAGATGATCGGGTTAAAACTACCTTTGTCACTGAGTGGAGCTGCTTTGTGTATCGGGTGATGCCTTTTGGGCTATGCAACGCCCCGGCAACTTTTCAAAGGGTGGTTATGAGTGCCTTTAAGGAATACTTAAGAGAGTTCATGGAGGTCTTCCTTGATGATTTCTGTATCTTTAGCACACGAATTAGCCATATAGATAGATTAAGGTTATGTTTCAAACAATGTGATGAATATGGTATTTGTTTTTTCAAATTTGGCACGATTCCCAAGAAATGGAATATGAGGGTCATAACAAGGTCTTTTTCAAAAATTCTTTTTTCCACATGGAATCTTTTTTGATGCTTTACGGGATGGGAGAATCTTTTTAGCAAAAAAAAGCATCTTAATTTTTGGCTCAAAATGAGGCTAATTTTGGTGAGGTGGCAAGGTTATGGAGTGATGTGGCAAATGGGTGATGACATGGCACAATGAGGAGATGATGTGGCAAGCAAGGTGGTAAAATAACTTTTTTTCTAGTCAAAACTTTTTGTGATGTGGTGATGAGGTGGATGACATGTGTATGGTGATGTGGATGTACTTCAGTGATGATGTGGATGACATTTGGCATTTTGAAGATGATGTGGATGATTTGGCATAATATTTGGCACTTGTGCACAAATGGTCTTAGACCTTAGGAATAGCCAAATTTGGTGGAGTTTTTTTTTGCATTTTCTCAAGAAAGTGGATGAATAATAGGTATGTGATGTGCTTTGACTAGAAAAAAGAAACTTTGCCAACCTTTGGCTAGGGGAAATGGTAATGGAGTATGGAGATAGGAAGTCATGAATGGGATCAAGATGGTAGGAACATGAAAGAAGCCTTGGAAAATGGAATTCATGCCAAAATGACTTGGATCTAGCCACATACCAATGAACCTTGAGGGGTCTTCCAAACTCTAACAAGGGGTCTTCAATTTAGGCTCAAATATTCTTGCTTGAATCTCAACTTTCTTGCCATACTTGTATGATGCTCAATCAATGTTCTCCCTTGGTTCTTCATCACAAATGTCTTCTAAGAGTCTTCAAAGGTAGATGTCTTCAATTCTGTTGCTTGATTAGCTCATGCACACATGTGTCAAACCAAATGTTAGCCAAAGGTGTAGATCATGCAAATGGCTCTTCTATGCTGCCAAAATGTGGCAACACCTTGTTGTTCAGGTACTTGGCAATGTTCGGGACATCATCCAAGGCTGCTTGGAGGGATTGCTTAGGAACAAAGTATCCTGTACAAGGGGAAAGCTGTACTAAGGATGGTCCTACCCTAGCTTGGAACTCAATCATGACTTCCATATAGGATGGGGTTGCCTACAAGGTGGCTTGGATGTCTATCTCCTTCTGGAAAACTGCAAAAATGACATTGATATCAGCTTCAGCCACATGGGCACTGGCGCTGTACCAGCGTCTGAAATCTGTAGTTGCCATTGATTTCGACTGAATGAGACTAGCAAACAGCTCTTGAAGCGCCTAAGGGATTTGGAAAATCGCCTAAAAGCTGGGAGCAAACCTGTAAGATGCTAACTGAGATATGGGGGGCCTATTTATAGGAAAAAGAGAAAAACCCTAATTTTTGGAAATCTTGAAAAATTTTTGGGTTTGGCAAATCTCACCTATTTTGAGGTCAAAATGAGGATTTGAAGGCTAATTTGAGGTTCTGAACAAGAATAAGACTATCTAATGAACCTACTGCAACAAATTTGAAGTCAATTGGAGGTGGCATGAAAGAGATAATACTGAAAATACTCACGGTGTGCGCTAGAGGGCTGACCTAAAATTTAGGTCGAGGTCCTGGCGCATACCATGAGTAATTTGGCCCTATTTGGTCAAAACTTATCTAAACAGGATGAACTAAAGGTCAAAACATAATGGTCTCACCGAGATATGCAAGATTGACCCTTTTTGATGCAAAATACTCATGGTGTGCGCCTGGGGCCTGACCTAAAATTTAGGTCGATGCTTTGGCGCATACCGTGAGTAAATTCTCTCTCCTTGACCATATGAAGTCCATTTTAACTAAAACAAAAAGCAATTACTGCTAATTCAACCTCATTAACAACATTTATGAATTTAGAACTTGTTCTACAAAACCTTTTATTTACAAAATTTATTATTTACAAGATTTAGCGTTCTCCTTTAATAGAACTTGCCAAGTGCATGTCCTTGGTCATCAATGTTACTCTCTTGGCGTGCAAAGTGCACGCCCTCGAGTCCTCAAAATGCTGCATCAACTTCTGTTCTGCTGCTTCCTGTAAGGCTAGCAGCATTTCGCTTGTGACTCTCATGCTCGTGTCGAACTCTTGTACGACCTCCTTGACGAGTCTGGCGAATGGTGCTCGGGGGATGAGAAGGCCGTAACTTCTCTGAAAATGCCAGATCTCTCGGACTGCTTGCGAGAGTCTCGACCCGGGCTTCCTCGCTACTAGCTTTTTGGGAGGTATTGACTTCTTTGGAGGCGGCTTGAGAGTCTTCTTCTTGGATGGCCGTCCTCCCTCGACGTAAGTGACCTTGTTTGCCTGATAGTAGGAGTTGTAGGCCTCCCACTTCTTCATGTACTCCTTGTAGGCCTTTAATTTCTTCTGGTAGACCCTGCGATGGTCTACCACATACGACTCCCGGGCAGGTCGGGTTGGCTTCTTCGGATCTTTCTCCTTCTCCCACGTGGGGTAGGGTGGGGGTGCCTGTACCTGCTGATCCTCGGCCGCCGGTTTTGAGGAGCTCCCTACTTCTTGGTCTCCTCTGGGGAAGGGCTGATAATCCTCGTCATCAAAGTCGTCAGAGGATGGGGGCTGGTCTGGCTGCCGTTCCTTGATGATGATCTTCGCCATGGGCGTCTTCTTTAACTTTCTCTTGGGCTCCTCCTTGCCCTTCTCTTTGAGTTTCTTCTTCGCCTCTGCCTCTTGTTCTTGTAGCTTCCTTTTCTTCTCGGCCTTTTTCTTCTTGTGGCGTTGTGACTTCGCCTTTTGCAATTGAATCCAGGCCTCGATTTCTTCATCTAAGGTGGGTTCGGGAGAGGGCTCCTTCTGTTCGTTTTGCTCGTCGGCAGCCTGTTCTCGTTCTGCCCTCTCCTTCTGTAGTATCTACTCTTCAATTTGCTTGTATACTCTGCGGGTTTCTTCGTCCATTGAGCCCTCAGAGTCAATGTCTGCTTCTTCGTCTAAGCGCTGGTTGATGATGTCGACCAGCTCGTCCAGTGATTCTCGCCTCGACTCCTCTTCCTGTGACTCGACAGAAGTACTCTCCTCTGCTGATGAAAGAGGGTCTCCTCCTGCGAGAAGCTGCTCCTGAAGTATCTGCTGAATCCTTCTCCTGTCTTGGGCGCTGGGCTGTTCGCCTGGTCGATATTTGTATGCAGTCTGTTTGGTGCGCGCCATGTCTTACTTCAAGTCGATCGGAGCTCTGGCGCCTAAAAATCGCCTCAAAGTGCGGGAGCTAACTTCTAAGCAGAAAGTCTACAAATGAGAAGGGTTTGGGTCTATTTATAGCTTGGGCAAATTTTAGGTCAAATTCTAAGTTGCTCATTTTCATGAGTCAAGGTACATATTAACTTAAAACATGTACTTACTTTAGAGTTTTCTAAGTAGAATTACTCATGGTGTGCGTTAGAGGCCTGATCTAAAATTTAGGTCGAGGTCCTGGCGCAGACCATGAGCATTTTTGCATTTTTGACCAAAATATATAACTTCTAGACATATTTCTAGGGGTGTGATATACAATTCTAGCTAAACCTTATCTTAAAATTCGATTTAGCATAATATCTGGTTCAAATTCATCAAGTTTCAAGGTGATTATGGTAAAGTTACTCATGGTGTGCGCCTGGGGCCTGACCTAAAATTTAGGTCGACGCTCTGGTGCATACCATGAGTAATTTCCTTACTTGGTCAAAATTTAGTTCAACTTTTTAGTTTGGTTTTCAATTCTTCTAACTGTTACTAGCTTAGCATATACTAGAAAAAAAATGAGAAAAAACATTTTCCCACTTTTTCGAGGTTTAAGAATCCTACTAAGTTAGTACTACTGGGAGCATGGCCAGTGCTTTGTTCTTGGTCTCCAAGAACATTGCTCTGATACCACTTTGACGTCCCCTACTCATATACGGTGCACTCACTGTATACAAACAGGAGTTCATCCCCCATACCAGCTCCATGCTGATACAAGGCCCTTCACGTATCACTGCAATGCAACCTTGACGAGTTCCAGTGGGAAGAATGAAGGGGTTATTTTACCCTGTCTCCCTCAGGGCCTACCTAGCTGCGGAAGCGTAACACACATGTAAATACATACATCAACATCACCTTACCATCACGAAGGATGGTTCACCACCTATCTGCATAGACAGAGATCAGCACATCACATATGGAGATCCTACCCAAGGCTCAGACTCAAGGGGGATGACTGACGGCTTGGGTCTCCAGAAGTCATTGCAGACAGAATTCATGGCAAATAGATTTGGCTGGCATAAGAACATGGCTTAGGGTAGTCCACTCCATCCGCCCCTCCTGTGCACACTTTGCAGAGTAGGTTGAAAGGTCTTGGGACCTGACTGTAGCCCGCCGGCTGCATAGCCAAAGGGGCTACTCCTGGGTTGCATCTCCCCAGTTCCGATGGGGCAGGTAGGGATTGCTCCCACCAGAGGTTGGCATGCTGACTCAAGGTGACTAGAGGGCCACTGCCCGTACTCGACTGAACTCCATAGAAGGTGTACACCACCCCAAGAGTGTCGAACCCATGCAAAGCCCGCACGCAGTGGCAGAGCATTAGGTCTAGTGCACTGTAGTCCTCGATAGGCTTTACTACCAGAGGGACGTGATCATGAGTCAGGACAGGAACCTCCTTGTAAGCCAGTCTGGCCCCTCCACCCACAACCAGGTGTGGCTCTTGTACACAGGCCGAATTTAATAGTGCATTAAAGAGGACTAGCTAGAAGCATCAACTACTAGGCTTTTAGGGCCTCTACCCCCCTTCCCAATACAATGAGTCCACATAGATCATCATCACATACATATCATAGAAGAACTAAAGAACAAGATTTAATCCAAATCACAGAAGTTAGGTTCTTTAGTTATGGCTTGATAACTAGAGGTCTAGATGGCTGCTATGGGCAATTCAATAGGCTAAACCTACTTACTCTATGCCTGGGAGGCGGATTAGACTATTGAATTGGCAAAATACCTGATCCCTGGCTTGCTCCTCCTGCTCTGAACGCGTCCATGTTGCTGAACTGCTTAAAGATGAAGCCGGAAAGGAAAGCTGATGAGCTAGACTGCTCAGACAGACTTCGGGAGTCGAGATCGGCTCTTGGAGCAAGCGAAACGGAGCTCTAGAAGGCTGTGGACGAAAAATGGAAAGTTAGGGTTTGGATACCTTATATAGGCTATAAGTTAGGGCTAGGGTTTCCATCAACCCTTGGGATGCCCACTTATTATTTAAGTGGGTTAAAGTGCACACATGAATAAATGTGCACACACTTGCAAGTTGCCCCCTAGGGCGCTACTTGCTTAGCTACACGTCGGCATACACGTCAATCGGGATGGCATGTACGCGTGACGATGCAGTACAGTATACATCCTGGGACTGTATACTGTGCTGGAACGTCACAATAACCTCATTCATGTAGGCATCAGACCATGAATTCACACTAGCATGAGAGATATTTGCCCAATGTATCATGTACTTCGCAATGGATGATCGTAAGGCACCTATATCCCGAAGGCTTTCGTATGGCTTCATAGCCTTAAGTGCTCCAGTAGGTATTGTTGGCATACCATCAACACCTACCTTCCACATTCTTATTCCATTGTACTATATTCTCGAAATAGCTGCATTAGTTTAGTAATGGTGAGTGCATCCGACCTACACAACAAAGTTGAGTAATTTCCAAATAGTGCATCAATGTCATCATGGATGTGGCCGGCCATGATGAATCCAAGCTGTATGTTATGCCTAAATAAATTAACAGACCATTGCTTGATATTATGCATGCATTTGAATGTTTGGCATAACGGAATGTTATATGGTATATATGGCCATAGATGTGTTGTGGTTGCATACGCCCCTAGTCTAGCTTAAGGCAGTGTGGTACACATGGCCTGGTATTTGTGTGTAAAGCTAGTGAGAAAGAAGATGCTCTAGGTAGATGAAGTGTTGTGTGTGAGCACAATAATGACCTATATAGGTCTAGGGTGACATTAGGGTTAGGGTACCATGTCACGTGTAGGGTTAGGGTTAGGTTTCCTCATGTAATACTCCCCTAACAACAAAAAAAAGAAATAGCAGAAAGAAAACATTCAGTGGCTCTGCTGCAGCCTTAAAGACTGCTTCATCTGCTGAAGTTTAGTGCCACTGAGAGGTTTTGTCAGCCCATTAGCTAGTTGCTTGCGTGTAGCACAATACTGCAGAGTTATGATGGTATTATCGAGCTGCTCCCTCATAAAACATAACTGAGTGTCTAAATGCTTTGTTAAGGGATGGTATTTCTGATCTTTAGTCAAGGCGATAGCCCCAGAATTATCCACTAGCATAGTGGCTTCCTTGACTTGTACTCCCATATCATGAAAAAGAGTGAGCATCCAAGTCATTTCTTGAAATCCTGTGCACAGTGCTTTCAATTCTGCTTCAGTAGTGCTGAGGCTCACTGTAGACTGCTTTTTAGAGGCCCACAGAATTGGACTTTTCCCAAAGAAAGAGACAAATCCCGTGGTAGACTTCCTTGTTTCATAGTCATGGGATGCAAAATCTGCATCGGTGTAGAAGGACAACACAGGCGCTTGATTTTGAAAGTAAGTAATTCCTTCAAACATGGTGCCTTGCAAATATGCTAGAATTCGCTTTGCTACTCTCCAGTGACTCATCTTTGGGTGTTGCATAAACCGGCTGACTTGCCCAACTGCAAACACGATGTCTGGCCTAGTAATGGTGATATAGATAAGAGATCCAACTAATTGTCGAAACAATGTATCACAGCCAAGGTAAGTTTATTACCTTGTTCGTATGGAGCAGGAACTGGCTTGGATGCATCCATATGAAATCTGTCTAACACTTCCTTTATGTATTTGGTCTGAGTGAGCATAATGGAGGTGTCTTTTTGCCATACTTCAATTCCTAGACAATAATGTAAAAGTCCTAGGTCTGTGACCTCAAAGGAGCGTGCAAGGTGCGCTTTTAAATCTGCAATGGTAGATGTTGCATCCCCTGTGATGATTGAATCATCCACATAAAGAACCAAAATACATATTTTAGCATCAGCTTTCTTATAATAGAGACTAGGATCTGCCGTGGACCGTTTGAAGCCAATGTTCAATAAAAAAGCATTGATCTTGTTGTGCCAACATCTCGGGGCCTGCCGTAGGCCATACAAGCTTTTCTGGAGGTGGCAGACAAGTGATTCTTCTCCCTTTTTCACAAATCCCTGAGGTTGCTCTATATAAATGGTTTCCTGCAGGTCTCCAAATAAAAAGGCACTTTTAAAGTCTAGCTGATAGATGGGCCATCCTGTACTGGCAGCCAATGCAATAGCTGCTCGAATGATAGGCATTCTGGCGACAGGGGCAAAAACATCTGTATAGTCAATGCCAAATTCTTGGGCATATCCCTTGGCCACAAGTCTGGCCTTGTGCTTTGCTATGCTGCCATCGGAGTTGTATTTGGTCCGATATACCCATTTGTTCCCAATGACATGTTGGCCTGCTGGTTTGGGAGTAAGCTGCCAAGTGCCTTGCTGCATAAGCATGTCATATTCGGCTTGCATAGCTGCATTCCAGATGGGAATGGCAGCTGCTTGCTTGTAGGTGGCAGGATCTGATGTAGCAAGAAGTTGAGTCATTAGGGCATAATTGCAAGAGCCTTTCTTGCAAGCAAGTTGCTGCTTTGCCTTGAGCCTCTCGGATCTTCGCACAACAGTAGGAGGCATGGCAGATGATGGTGGAACTGGAATATGAGGATGGAGTGGGTTCCAATCCAGGTTATATGCCTCATCTATTGAAGCATTTTCAATAGTAGAGTGATCCGGAGGATCTGGTGTGTTTGTAACACATGGTTGATCCTCAACTTCATCATGAAGACTCATAGATGAGTCCGAATCTTGAGGTGCAGCATGCTCAAGAGGAATAGTTGCTGGTGGATCTGCAGCTTTTGTAGCAGAGATGATCCTTTGCTCAAATAAATGTTGAATCATTTGGAGCTGAAATTCTTCTTTTAAAGATGGCTCTTCATCATAATATGATGCACTTTCCACAAAATCTACACTTCGTGAGACGAATACGGTCTTGGTTTTTAGATCATATAGTTTCCATCCTTTTTGGCTGATAGGATACCCTATAAAGATGCACTTAATTGACCCTAGGATGTAATTTTCCATACTTCTTGAGCTTCTCTTGAGGTATGGCCGAATATGCCAAACAACCAAAGATTCGTAGATTATCCACATTTGGTTTGCGTCCATAGGCTAACTCATATGGAGTGCCGGTTGGATTTGCTAGAGTTGGAGCTCTATTAGCCAAATAGGCTGCTGTAACAACTGCTTCCCCCCAAAAATGTGATGGAAGGTTTTTGTGAATGAGCATTGTCCTTACAAAATTCTGTAACGCTCGATTCTTTCTTTCTGCAACGCCATTTTGGGCATGGGCATATGGTACTGTGAGCTCTCTTCTTATTTTATGCGTAAGCAAGTAAGCATCAAACTTGGCATTCTTGAATTCTGTTCCATTATCAGTCCGGACGGCTTTGAGTGATGTACCAAATTCTGCTTCCACATATGAATGAAATTCTTGGAATTTAAGAAAGGCTTTATCCTTTGTGGCTACACAAAATGCCCAAGTAAATTTGCTGTAATCATCGACAATGGTTAGAAACCAATGAGCTCCCCCTAGGGAAGCCTGTCTCATGTAACATAAATCCATATGAAGTAACTTAAGAACACTAGTGGCTCTGAATTCAGCATGTTGAGGAAAAGGGCGTTGAGTTTGCTTACCCAAATGACATGCTTGACACTCCAATGATGTGATCTTGAGCTTTGGCAGGCCTGTTACCATTCCTAATGTCGCTAATTCTCCAATGGCTCGTCCTCCAACATGGCCAAATCGTGCATGCCATAAGTTTTCTAGACGCAGGTCTGCTGCTACATAAGCCGAGGTATGGACTTGAGGCGTTCCATCCACCGTATACAAACCCCCTTTGTTCATGTGTCCTGTCATGTTAATCTGAAGCTGCTCTGGGGTAATGAACTTCCAAGGGCTTAAGTTTGTTAAATACATCTTTCCTTCACCAAAGATAACAGTCTTACCTTGTTTGTCAAATGAAGAAATAGATAATAAGTTGGCTGCAGCATCAGGGACATGGAAGACATCCTTGATGGGACATATGCCTTGCTCTTGCTGAAGATTAATAATACCTTTGGAGTGTGATTGTAGGACCTCTCCATTTGCTACTGTCACTAAGAGAGACGTATCATGAGTAGGATTCGCAAGAATCAGTGGTGTGGTGACAGTGTGTTGAGAAGCCCCTGAATCCATGAGCAAATATTTTGTACTGGCAGGTACGGTAGTAGCAACGGCCATGTTTAAGTATTCCTCACTAAACATGCCTGAAAGTGCAACTCCTGAGATGCCTCTTGTGGTGTCTTTGGTGGCAGATTTGCCACTTGGACTTGCAGAGGTAGCTGAGTCGCTTGCCAATTTCTTATAGGCCTTACATTGGAACCTGTAGTGCCCTGTGACTCCACAGTGCCAGCAAGTAGCTTGAGCGTGCTTTTCAGCATATGATTAGGTAGATCCAGTGTTGTCTGCAGCACTCTTTCCTTTATCTTTGTGTGCATGAGCATAATTCAATTGCTGAATCTTGAGACGTTTGGAATTTTGTAACTCTGCTTGAGTTTGAATACTCACTACCTGTTGAGAATAGGAAACTTCCATGGCAGATAGCATAATGAGAGTAAGATCTTCATCCTCCAATTTCCCTCCTGCACATATGACTTCTTCCTTGAGAGCACGAATTTTCTGAATGTAATCAGCAGCATCTTTACATTCCTCAATGGTAAGTGTTTCCATTTGTTGTTTGAAATGCTTTACTCTGCCTAATCCTTTCAAGGCATATGTCTTCTCAAGATAATCCCATGCTTCTTGAAAGGTTGTGAAGCCAGCAAGCTGCCTTCTGATGTCTGGAATACAGAGCATGAGAAGATGATCAAGGGCAGCATCATCTGTCAAGGCAGATGTAGCATCAGCAGAAGCAGACCACCCTGGTTTAAATACAGCCTTTAGTTTAAGCAAACCAAGGTAAACTTTGAAGAAAGCTTTCCATCCTTGAAAATTGGTGCCATCAAGTTGAGGATTGGGATCCAATTTCCATGGGTCCAACATATTGCTGCAAATGTGATTGAGAGATTGCTAGATCTACTCAATCTTCAACAAATTCTAGCAAAGCTAGATGGATTTTCTGAATTGTGATAGATCCTGCTTGGATTTATCAGATCTAGGTGCTGTGATGGTGATTCCTCATGAATCCACTTCTGAGTGAAAAGATTTACAAATCAATCAATCAGAAAAGTTACCTTGGCAAGATAACCTGACTTCATCCAATTTCTTCAAAAAAGAACCCACATAATAAACATCTGCTGGAGCTCAAGCTTGCTGAGAAGCCAATACTAGGCAATCCGACCTAGATCCCTGCTTTTGAAGAAAAAAGACCTTTCTCCCTCCTCCTCTCCTCTCTCCTCTCTCACAGATAAGGCTCTGATACCATATTTGTGTGTAAAGCTAGTGAGAAAGAAGACGCTCTAGGTAGATGAAGTGTTGTGTGTGAGCACAATAATGACCTATATAGGTCTAGGGTGACATTAGGGTTAGGGTACCATGTCACGTGTAGGGTTAGGGTTAGGTTTCCTCATGTAATACCTGGGACACTAGGGAATGGGGTGACTTGTTGTAATGGTTATGGTGAATAACTTGGACGATTAAGATTTATTCCCTTGAATAAATGGTAACAAGGCAATAGTTATGTTATAGTAAGTTAAAGGTTTAAAATACCTATATGGTTGAAATAACCTTGGGTTAAGAAGGTGAGCACCGGAATAGTGGGTGGTGCCACCTGCGGCTGTCAAATACAGCCACAATCTGTGGTTTGGGCAGGGGAGGCCTACCGAATGTATTGTGGGCTGAACCGGCTGCTGCAATAATGCCACGTGGCTGTACTCTGATGGTTTGATGTGAATACAAATTGAAATTTGTGGTACTAAAATTTTGGTTCGTAATAGTGGTATCAGAGCCTGAGTGGCCGCTTGGACCTTGAGTAGCTGAGATGGAGCACGACGAGAATAGTGCAGGTGCAAATACTATAACAGGGCAGGCGACTCCTATGGAGGAGGAACCTGATGTACGAGGGCTAGCTGCTCGCGTACAGGAAACCCAGAAGAACCTGGAGACCATGCAGACGAAGTGGGGCGAGGACTTGCTGGGTGTGCAGCAGAGCCTCAAGGCTGTATTAGACACTCAGACTGCCATGAGAACTGTATTGGAGACCCTTGCTGGCACGGATGGCCTAGGGAAGTCTACGGAGAAAGGGAAGTCTCCGACAGTTGTGGTGGTGGACCTGGATGTACCTGGTACTAGTGCTGTTGTGGAGCAGTCACTGAAGAGTTCTGGATTGAGAAAAGGAGGACATCCGCAGTCTCGAGCGAACCAAGATCCCAGATTGGGATGGGAAAGGACAGTTGAGGAGGCGATGGCTTGGATTGACAAGCTAGAGACCTTTTTAGAGGCTATCAATAAAGGTGATAAGGCGGAGTTGTTCATTCCGCAAATGCGGCTGAAATCGGACGCCTATAGTTGGTGGAATGGTCCTACCATAAAGAAGGAGGTGAATACCTGGTCCGATTTCAGGAAGTACTTTATTGGGGAGTATGCACCTCAGGATGATGCTCGTGATGTGCTTGAGAAGCTGCAGTACTGTAAGCAGACAGGTTCTCTTAGTGCTTATATCAATAAGGTACGGGGTTATATCCACGGGGTTGGGGACTTGTCCGAGGCTCGGCAGGTTGATTTCTTCCTAGGTGGTTTATCCAGTGTTGCTCTCAAGAAGCAGATAATCAGGTTGAAGCCTGAGGATTTTGAGAGGGCAACGATGTTAGCTCGTCAGCTTGGGGAAGTGGATGAATCCTTTAAGAAGACGTCCCGGAAGTTCTCAAAGAAGAAGAACAGATTTTTTAAGAAGAAAAAGTCTGAGCAGCCTAAGCCTAAGTCTGCAGGTGGAGAGTCCAAGAAGCGTAAGGCGGACTCTAAGTCTGGTGGTCCCAGGAAGGGGATTTTCTGCTATAGGTGTGGGGAGCCTAGGCACATTAGTCGTGAATGCTCTCGGCCACAAAACAAGAAAGCTAATAACAAGAAAGCAAACGTGACTGAAAAGGCTGAGAATCTAAGACAGTGTCAGCCATTGCCATGGAAGAGCTGTGCGCGCTGGATAAGCCCGCAAGCAAGACATCATGGATATGTTTGCTGGACGAGTGATTAGATTTTTGGGCAGAATCATGGGTCGAAACATTGTTGTATTATTGGATTGTGGCTCTTCTGACATGTTTATATCTTCTAAATTGGTGGAAGAACTACACCTACCCTGTGAAAAGACTAATAAGTATAAGGTAGATGGGCCTTTTATAAACGATTCTCAGGTGGAGGATCGTAAAGCTGTTGGGGTGCCCTTGTGTATTCAAGGATACCAGGAAAATCTTGATTTTGACCTCTTGGATGTTGGCAGGTATGATGTGGTGCTGGGGATAATATGGTTGCAGGGGAGTCCTTTGACGGAAGCTTCCAAGATCGTGTCGTCGCTTCAGGTCAAGAAATTGGTACGTAAATCTTCCAATCAATGTTTTCTTCTATTTATTGATGAATTGTATCTTGCTTTTGAGTGATGTCATATGAGTGCTGATAGTGAGGTCATAGAGGATTCAAAAGGTCAGAGAGAATTGCAGGATCTGTTGAATGAATTTCAGGGCGTGTTCCCCGAGGAACTACCTGAAGGTCTTCCACATAGTAGAGAGATTGAATATGAGATTGATTTAGAGCCTGGATCCAAACCTGTATTTCGTAGCCCTTATAGATTGTCCATATTGGAACAAGAAGAGGTAAAGAAGCAGGTTCATGAGCTGTTAGCCAAAGGGTTTGTGAGACCTAGCAAATCCCCTTATGGTGCTCCTGTCATTCTAGTCAAGAAAAAGGACGGATCAATGCGGATGTGCATTGATTATCGCGCCTTGAATAAGATCACGATCAAGAATAGATACCCTTTGCCTAGAATTGACGAGATTATGGATAGATTAACAGGAGCTAAATATTTTTTCAAGTTGGATTTGCGCAGTGGATATCACCAAATGAGGGTGAAGGAGTCGGATGTGCATAAGACTGCCTTCAGGACCACCTTTGGTCATTTTGAATTTTTGGTGATGCCTTTTGGACTAACGAATGCTCCTGCTACCTTTTCCAGAACGATGAATGAGGTTTTTGTAGGATGTTTGGATACTTTTGTGGAAGTATTTTTAGATGATATCCTGGTGTATAGCAAAACCTTAGAGGAGCATTTGAATCATTTGTGCTCTGTGTTAACTCTACTCAGACAGCATAAGTTGTATGCAAAAATGTCAAAGTGTGAATTTTTGAAAGCACAGGTAGAACATTTGGGCCACATTATATCCGCTGAAGGTGTAGCCGTAGATCCCAAGAAGACGGAGGCAATTCAGTCTTGGCCTGTGCCGAAGAATATATCTGAGTTGCGTAGTTTCTTAGGATTGGCTAGTTATTATCGCAGATTTGTCTGAAAATTTGCCAAGATTGCAGCTGCTTTGACTATGTTGTTGAAAACTAATGTCCAGTGGCAATGGACGGCGAAGCAACAGCAGGCAATGGATATGTTGAAGAGGTTGCTGACCTCAGCACCTATTCTATTGATTCTAGACATGAGTAAACCTAAGGTTTACACAGATGCATGTGGTTATGCCATTGGTGTTGTTCTCATGCAGGATGCTAGAGTAGTGGCGTACAAAAGTTGCCAACTCAATGCTGCTGAGAAGAACTATTCCACATATGAGCAGGAGTTACTGGCAATGGTTCATGCGCTCAAAGTCTGGAAACATTATCTCCGCAATAAATGTGAGTTTGTGGTCTATACCGATCATAAAGCATTGAAATTCCTGCAAAGCCAGACCGAGGTAAGTCCACGGCAAGCAAGATGGTTGGACTTTCTTTCTCAAGTTCATTTTCATGTGAACATCTTCCCGGAAAAAAGAATCCTGTTGCAGATGCTCTTTCTAGGGTTAGGGAAGTAAATGTGATGGTTCAATGTGAAATTGCGTTAGTGTCATAGATTAAGCAAGCATATGACTTGGATGCCAATATTTTGAGTATGCAGCATCTATCCAAGTTACCTGATGCTTGGGATATCTAGAATGGACTCTAGTATCATAAGGGACATATTTATGTTCCTACTGTGGACACTATGAGAAAGCAAGTATTGAGCGAGTTTCATGATGCACCTTATGCTGGGCATGCACAAGGCCCCCAAAAATAAACTATTATATTAAACTAGTACTAATTCATCTGAAAACCATGGTATATATAGTTTTTTATGCACGAATTTGTTTGATAGAAGAAAACCACATGTCATAGTGGTTTGTTGAAAACGATAGTGGTTCATTACATGGTTATTTATGTTGGATTTTAATGTTATAATGGTTTGTTAAAACTAATGATGGTTTATGTGACAGTTTCATGCATACTATAACTATTCAACAAAACAATAACGATTTGGTAACTATGTGCTGGCATGTTTTGGGGGGCTAGTTCTATTATGGGTAAAAGCATGTTAGGGTGTCCCTTAAAAAGTATTATTTAGTGACCAAAAAAGTACCTAAAAAGGTAGCCAGGACTGGGTACTGGGTACCTGTGTAATATCTCAATATAAAGTATGTTTTAGAACTTTTTATACATATATTGGTCTCCGATAGCATCATCTTTATCTTAACTTTGAATATTAACATGTCCTTGACTTTTATTTTGGATTTTTGTATTAGTTTTAATGAAAAGAAAAATGAGAAAGTACCCAGTTCTGAAGTACCTAGTGTATGTACTTTTGCAGGTTCCAAAAGTGGTACACCCTAACATGCTTTTACCCTTATGCCTATCATTAATTGATGGATATGACATAGTTCTTTGTTGGCATGTGGATTTGTTGAAATACTTGATTATTATGTGATATAGGTATAATGAATAATTGAGTTGAGTTGAATTGAATAATAAGAAGTAGTCCTATAACCACTCAACTTGATTGCACCTCATAGTGAATACGCAATTATTTTCAACCTCGATAGCTTGACATCTATCTTTACCCTTCTCACCTCAGTTCAATTTAATTATTCATCTCTTATATTGTATTGTATTCTACTCATTATCACATGCCACTTCATCAAGAATGTGAAGTTCAAAGCTAACATTCTCAATGCCAATTTGGTCTTCATAGACTTTCATACATGAAATTCACTACCCATGTAGGTCAAGTTCAAACTGCGAGATTAGAGTACTAGATTTAAGGTCTTTATTACTAATTCGATGCTAGTCATACTCAAACCTTTGGGATGGTGGTGATGTTGGTCTCCTTAGTATAACTTGTTGATTCATTGCCCATGTAGATCAAGTTCAAATTGCGAGATTTGGGTAATAAATTTAAGGTCTTCATTATTAATGCGATGCTAGTCATACTCAAACTCCTGGGATGGTGGTGATATTTGTCTCCTTAGTATAGCTTGTTGGTCTCCGTAGTTGCAACAAATGTAATTCTAACCCCCCTTCCCCTCCCAGAATGTCTTTGTAAAGCTACCACTTTATTGGTTATTTTAAAAGAAGTCAAACCTTTCTTGAGATTGAATTATATTTTGGTTTCTATTTTGACTGTGTCCAAATGAAGGACTATTCATAATTATTCCTCTTGTTTCATGTATAGGAATCCATTTCAATCATGGATCACTTAGACAAGAAGTGGATGACTAAAAGTTTGAAAAAGATCAAAGTGGCTTATGGGTTTTAGGAAGGAAAACAAAATGTAAACAAAAGTTTTATTTCTTTAAAAAGGATTATTTCTTCGAGAATTAAAAAAGAGGAATTACCTTAATCAAAACAAAAGCTCCTCCAACATAAGAATTCATGCGTTATAATGATGCATTACGCCCATGCTCTGGGCTATAGAACCGAGGAATCCAATGGCCTAGGTGGTGCAAATTTGGTGGTTGTTTTTCTCCACTTGTCCATTTTCCATTCTTACTATTTATATATGTTTATAAAAGAGTCAAATTAGCTTAGACACAATATACAGTATAATCAGACGTAGAATTATGTAGTGGCACTGTCTTCCCATGGTGGGGTGAGTGATGACAAAGTGCATGGACAATGAAAGGGTTTTCTCCTTCTTGATGTAGGTAAGATTAAGCCAGAGGCTTATACCACTTAGAAAAGATGAAAGGAATTCAAATGAACAAATATAAATGAGGCAAAATGCTTGTATTTATCAAATCAATGCGTGGTATTCAGCAGTAATGCAAATTAAAATACCTTCTACTCTTCTTTTTTTGAAGGCCAAACACATGTATGCATATAATATTTACAAACTATACAAGCTAAATTCCTTTTATTCTTCATTAGGACTTCTGCATTGATGGTTTCAAATATGCCTCACAGATTACAGCCCATATCAGATAAAAGTTACATCCCTGGGCTTCATAGCCACCTGACACATACCTGCTTGAACATATCGATCCACTTGTGTAATAAAGTAGAAGTTTGGAACCGTGGGTTTGGATTCCACCCAAAAAGAATTGCATCCCCTTTAGAACCACATCATTTGCCAATATTTTTTAGTAACATGTTGTTGCCCATGATATCAAGAAATGCTAAATGTTTTAGTATGGCTATATCTTTGGCCTAGTCCTCATGTTTACTTGGTTAGATTAAATCTCAACCCACTAATAACAGATTGGAATGAACAGAGAGCAGAGTAGATGAACTGTGGATTTTTGGGTGAAGCTTTCCTGATGAGGGAGGTGATCCTTGCATAACGCCCTAGAAGAATTGAGCACAGCTTGTAACATCCTAGGAGAATCGAGCTGCTCTCTAAAAATGTTTTGGGCCATCATGAATTATTAGTGGGTAACAGCTGTCCAGCCCAAAACATTTTTAGAGAGCAGCTCGATTCTCCTAGGATGTTACAAGCTGTGCTCAATTCTTCTAGGGCGTTATGCAAGGATCACCTCCCTCATCAGGAAAGCTTCACCCAAAAATCCACAGTTCATCTACTCTGCTCTCTGTTCATTCCAATCTGTAATTTTTGGGCCCAAGCTTACTTTGGCATGTTTTTCTTCTCTGTGGTAAATCCTGGGATCGGTCTGTGCAAATTTTGCACTAGAATCGTCATTTTTGGCACAAGATTTTCTGACAAATCCTTACGAAGAGGAAATTCTAGAGACAGAAGAAAAAAAGGTAACTGCCAACCATGTTGAAGCAGTTGATTTGCTGCAAGAAGGGCTTGTTCCAACCTACAAATGCTGGATCAAAGCAGATTGGCCCCTGCCTTTGCCATCTACAACAGATTCGAATGGAGTTAAGATGACCTAACAAAAGAACCCTATTCTGAGATGGCTAGAACCAAAACTTTAGAGCCACAAAATCCAACCTCCAAACGGCAAGACACCACTGCCCGGATCTTCCATAGCCATGGCGGTGTAAACCCTCGGACCGGGTTGTTAAGGGCGATAATGCCTTGGCCCTCGGGCATTCACTGAAAAAAAAATAAAAAAAATTCGAAGGCCATGTGGCCATAGCCAAAATGGTGCGTGCACACCCTCGCCATTTATAGCCACATGACCCTTGAATCTTTTTTTTTTCAGTAATGCCCTCGGGCACCACAGTAAATGAACAATTGTTTATTGAAAACACCAATGTGAATAAAGACGCATAGTGTATTTGTTGAAAACATGCATATAAAGATGGATTCTACGTATTTTTATAATGTATGTAATGTGGAGTAATTCCAGATTGGAAGAAACGTGGACAAACAATTTTTGAGAAGAGAATTTTAGGGTTAGTGTTCAAACAGCATGGCGCCGGAAATAGGCTATGGACAGTCGCGGATCCTCACCGACCAGAGGTTGTGCATTTGGTTTGAAAGGGTTAATTAGTTTGCATGTCTTTGGGGCAGATGCAGGCGCAGGGAACAGAGCAATGTTTGACATTCCCAGCCCTGACGAGTATAGATTCAAATGCAATAAAGCGCTCAAAGTTTCTACGACCTGGTTATAGACGTGAGAAATGTCCGGCACTCAATCAAGGTCTGCCCTATTCTGTCTTTACGAAATAGAATAAAAGACTCTGTGAATTCACAGTGTCCCATGATGCTTCTGATAATGTAGATGTTAAAATTTCTGGTGTCTCTATATGCATAAGCAAGATGTATGATCATATCTAGACTGATGTTAGTCACAAGGTATCTGTTGCATTTCCTGCATATGGGATGGTAGCTCATGCAATGGTAGCTCAATTGCTCCTTATTATTTTATTAGAAAATTGAATAATTTTGTATGTCTTTGCAGCGGAGCAACAATGGGATGGCCCACAAAAAGTCCTTGGAAAATGCATGAGGCTCAATGTATGCAGCAACATCCTAGAATAAAGTTGTTGTCAAGCGTACAGCTGCATCAACTACCACAAGTGCTCAACCAAGTTTTCTCTTTCTTAAAATATGGATGAAGCTGTAAGGTGAATTTTGAAGTTCAAAATAGCTTTAAACATTCTGTCTGAAATGCTGGAAGAGATATTTCATTACTTCATGAATGGATTGCATGTTGAACTCATTCCTGTTGTTTTTTTAATATTTTGGTGACACTATGACTCTAATGTCTTTCTTATAATTTGCTATAGCCCAACAAATGAAATAGGAAAGATGAAGTATGCTTATGGCTCTGATTATATTCTAACATATGAGTGGAGATCCAATGCTTGTAGGAGATATTCTTTACGGTAAGTGAATAATTTCATGATTTGCTTTTACATACAATCATCATACAATCATCTGTAAGCATACAATAAGGCATTTGTGAACTATGAGTGGCTCTGATCCATACTTGGCAGTGGAGTCGGGATTTGTAATATCCTTGTTGAGCACCTTTTCAATGAAGAGTCAGATAGGGAATTGCATCATAGTAACATGCAATCATGCAAGAGATATATCACTCTATTTGCAATTATTGTCATATGGGTATGTTCATGTCTTTTGTCATACACGGATATTGTAGCAATTATTTTGAATGCAGATATGGAAAAAAGCATAAGAATTTAGAACATGGATCACCATGGTTTTAAGATAAACTAACGAGCTAAAGGAATTTGTTGGTAATTTAGGTACCCAGATATTATAAATATGCAATGTATTACATCATAGGAATTAATTGTTTGCATCTGATAAAAGATTGTGCAGTTCAGGGTTCAGATGTGCTGAAAGTGATTAGTCACCGCACATTAGTACTAAAAGAGTATTTACATTTCTTTTCGAGTGTTTATGGAATTATGAAGATGTCCTTTTTACTGCAGTGGAAAAATATGCAGCAAAGAGAAGGAAGAATAGCTTCCAGAAGAACATTGATTTCGGCATCAGGATGCCATTAGAAGCTATCAAAGGTATGCCTTGCGTAACTAGTGCTTCATGTCTCATGAATCCATCCATGAAGGTTTAACTGACTTACATATGACATTTTTCATTTGTACCTTAGACACTTGTAGCAGTGTGCATTTGAAAATTATAATTGCCCATGGAATCTCGGGAGAAAGCGAAAAGACTCCCGTTTACGAAATCTGGTTTTATTACTAGGACCCAAATAGAAGGTTTAAATTGTATATTCCTCTATGGCTTAGATCTTCTCTACTGCCTGATGAAACTGTTATTAATTGTTAGGGACCTTTATTGACAAGAAATGTCCTTGTCTAGAAATGTGTCAAGAAGAGGATTCATTTAATTTAGGGTGGATTTCTGTTTGGCAACTGTGTTTATCACCGAAATGGCATTTAAAATGCCTCATGAAGGCATGGGTTGTCTTCACATACTGATATTGCAAGATTTCCTAAAAAGTAAGGATGGGCTTATTAAATGCTGCCTGATTTTGTTTAGTAATACGTCAAAATTCAGTTTGAAATTATTAGTCATTATCTCCATCCTAAATGTCAACTTTAAGGAATGCTAGGCCTCAGAAGAATTGGAAAGTTACTAGGGTTCAAACCCCTAGATCTACGTTCGTATATATAGATTGTTAACCATGGTTTGTTAAAATCCACATTACTTTATAAACAATACCATTGATGTTTTAATATAAGAACTTGCATAATTTTTTTAAAATGGTTTTCTGTACAAAAAGAATAAGAATGGGATATTCGATGAATATTTCTTAATATAGTATATAAACCAATACCAATTAACCGAACAAAGCACCAACAATTTTCAAATTGAGCATGCCCTACTATATGTATTAAACCAATACCAATTATATTGTCCAAAACACCATTGATTTTGTCTCTATACAAAATAAGTTTCAGGCACAAGCCTTTGTGATGTTGATGACAAAGCCACCACTAGTTTTCTAATATTTTGCAATAAGAAGTAAACATTTTCTTGCTTAGTTTCTACGAAAAAAGAGTAGACAACTTCACAAGGAAACCATTAGAAGTTGCACAAACAAGTGAAAGCTAAAATTATTAGTGGTTTATGGCTCCCCTAACCTAAAACATATCAATAAACCAATATACAAACTATCATAAGGAAACATGAAGGTAAACTATGATAATAAACTAGCAAAATAAAACATATTCAAGAACCCTATCATGTAGCTAGTAGTGGTTATTCAACACATTAACCCACTTAGTGATATTAATTTATTATAGTAGTTTTATGTGAAAACGATTGTAGAAAACTGATAATGATTATTTTTTGGGGGCCTTGTGATGGAGGTGAATGGAAAACATATGAATTGCTCAAAAGAATGTTTTATTGGCCTAGCTTGAAGGCGGATGTGCAAGAATACGTAAGAGTTTGTGAGACTTGTCAACAGGTTAAAGCGAGTTGAGGCAAAGATTCCAGGACTATTGCAACCTCTGCCTGTGCCAGAGGAGAGATGGAGTGAAATCTCTGTGTCAATTGCATATGAGACGTGCCAATTTGTCGAGAGCCCCGATCGAGCTGCATGAAGGTCAGATGGTGTACCTTCGTGTGGTCTTTTCCGCAAATCTGAAAAGAAAAGCAATATTGCCATTGCTTGCAGGAAAGAAACCAAAGCTCTCCCCAAGATACAGTGGTTCTTATAAGATCGTGAAGAAATATAGTGATGTTGCCTTCAAGTTGCAACTTCCACCGAATGTGGACATTCACCCAGTTTTCCATGTGAGCCAGTTGCGACCAGCTCTAGGGAAAGCTGCGAATATTGTGCCTTCTGAGGAACACATGGCGGAGTTGGATAGAATTCCTGCCCCTAAAAGAATATTGAATTCCCGGATAGTGCGGATCTGCTAAAGAGACCAGATGGAATTTCTGGTGAAATGGAAACATAGACCTGTCTCAGAGGCGACGTGGGAGAGTCGTCGTTTCATGACTCAATATCCGGATGCTATGGCTCAATGGTTTGGAGCCGATTCTTGAGGACAAGAATCCCAGGGGGGGAGTAATGTTATGCCTAAACAAATTAACAGACCATTGCTTGATATTATGCATGCATTTGAATGTTTGGCATAACGAAATGTTATATGGTATATATGGCCATAGATGTGTTGTGGTCGCATACGCCCCTAGTCTAGCTTAAGGCGGTGTGGTACACATGGCCTGGGACACTAGGGAACGGTGTGCCTTGTTGTAATGGTTATGGTGAATAACTTAGACCATTAAGACTTATTCCCTTGAATAAATGGTAACAAGGCAATAGTTATGTTATAGTAAGTTAAAGGTTTAAAATACCTATATGGTTGAAATAACCTTGGGTTAAGAAGGTGAGCACCGGAATAGTGGGTGGTGCCACCTACGGCTGTCAGATACAGCCACAATCTGTGGTTTGGGCAGCAGAGGCCTACCGAATGTATTGTGGGCTGAACCGGCTGCTGCAATAACGCCACGCGGCCTTGCCACATTGGCAGCAGATTGGATTAAGGAGCAGGTAGCCGGATTTGACACAGAACCACAGGGCGGCCTGTTACAGACAAAAAGGAGGCGGCAGAAGGGAACTTGGCGGATTCAAGGAAAGAGAAAAAGGATGGAGTGACTGGGTTTGCAGAGGTGGGCAACCGGTTGAATTGCTGGGAGGTCGGTGTAGACTTCTGGACGGCGATTCAATAATCAGACTTGGCGTCCAGGTGGGTCTCCTGCCCATGGTGGGAAACATTAAATTAATCGGGGTGACTGTGGCAACCCGAAAATACCTGAACCTAAGTAATAAGCTGGCGTACATGCTCTCTGATCAGAATACTGGGTAGCTGGGTGAGCTTCCCGGTTGTCACTCATAAATCCGGTTGTTCCCTCATAAACCTGGTTGTCCTTTTCTATTCATGATGTGTAAGCTTGGTGCTGACTAGGAAGGCTGCTGGCCAGCTTTCTGATAGCAGACCTGTGCTTACAGCCATAATCCCTTCTGTGCCACAGAGATGAATAGACCCTTGTGCACTGGTGAGACAAATGCCTAATATTGGTATGGGACGATGTTAAGCGGGAATCAACAGTCTAGTATCACAAGAGCCTAATTTAAGTATCAGAATGATACCCAGCTCTGCAAGAGTAGTTGCAGAGAATAATGAAGTGCGGAGGTGCTTCTTCAAGGGTGTTTTATGCATCGCATCCGCATAGATAAGCGTGGCTTATCTGGCAAAGAACCATAGGTGCTAGTGAGGCAAAATCTGTCACCAACAGCCTAGTAACTTAGGTTCTTGAGATGTTTGCAGTTTCTCCCTGACTTCAGACACTAATAGAATATAATATAGTTTGTAACGTTTTTTGTAACAGAAAATACATTAATTAGTATTTTTTTATTTGCGTCACAAAAGGTGATTTGTGACGCGTTACCAACGAAGAACCACTTGTAACGCGTTACAAAATATTATTCTGTAACGCGTTACTATAATAATATTTGTGACGTGTAACAAATTCTAATCGTAATTGTCGCGCGTCACTAATTAATTTACATTTGTCACGCATCACGAGTGACTCTTAATTGTAACCATAGTTCGTTGTCACGGGTGTCAATTGCAAACGTATTGAATTAAAAAAAGGGGAGGGGAATGAGTATCCAAGAGTAAAAGAATACACTGAAAAATTGATTACATGATAGAAAATAATGTATACAAAAAAATATGGTTTAAACTGTTTGAACAAGTTTATGCAGCATAGCTACTGCTCCTGTCGTCATCTCCATCAAAATAATCCCGACGCATGCGTATCTCGTCACCCTCTACGCCAAGGGGAATGCTATCGTTGGCAGAATCCATGTTAGGAGCATCAATATCGCCCCCTCCTTCATCGCCTAGTCGCGCCATAATTCTCTGCAAAAGAATTATGATTAATAAACTGTCATTGCATAAATAATATCATATGAACTTACTTCTTGATCAGCATGGTGCAGGGGCCATGTGTTATGGCGAGCAAGATAAAGCTCCAACTCAGCAAAAGACATTCTTTTAGCGAATTGGGCTTGGTCAAATGTTGGCTCTTTCCCATATTTTTGGTACTAAAATGAAACAATGTAAAAAATTTGTTAACTTTTATTTATACTCAAATAATAGAACCCCCCTCCCCCCCAAAAAAAAAGCAAAAAATAAAATAAAAAGAAGAGAAGTTAGGAAACTTACAAATTTCGTGGCAAGCGTAAGTTCACCCACCGCTTCCAAGTCGATGGGGGGCCAAGATTATCTTCCTTTCTAGCTTTGTAGCATAACCATTTCAATAAAGTTTTAACAATAGACAAGATACATCAAGGAATTGTAGGACTTACGTGTTTGCTTTTTGTTGTGCATGTCTCGATCTCTGCCTTATCCAACTGGGCTTCTTTAATAGCCCACTCCCAAAACTCATCACTTGCTCGTTTAGGCTTTTGAGTATTCTTCTCCAAAGACACCATAGCTTTTTTCTTCATTCTATAACGTCGTGTCCTACAAAACCATAGAATTGAAATGTGAGTTTCAACTCTAACAACATTATAAACACTTCAAAAAAATCAAAGCATCTAAAGCATAATGCATCGGTATTCTATTTTGTATATGATTACCTCAAAGCGCCGGACATCTTAGCTTCACTTCTTGATTTATCAAATCCAACACCATCTTTGAGTCTCTAGGGTGTTCAATACCTAAGTCATTGAAAACTTAATTTATCATCATTAAATAATAATAACAAAAAATCTAGTTACAAACTTCTTTAATATCACTAATAAATAACAATAAAAACATCTAGTTATAGACTTCTTGAATATCACTAAATAACACTAAAAAAAACTAGGTAGAAACTTACTTCTTCAATATGCGATCTATTTTGTTGGTTCATGTGCTTATGTGGTTCTTTCCAATAAAACAAATCGTCTGCGACCCTCTTTATGGATTTTGCAAAAATCCTTGACCCTTGCCCAAGTTTTGGCTTCCCCAAATTGCTTATAGCCATTGGAGGAAGACCCGTTGTACCTTGTATAACCTTTGTGCCTGGTTCATACTTGAAGATTCCAATCTAGAAAGCAACCAACATGCAATATCATAAGAAAGGAACAAGAAATAAAGAATAATAATTATAATAATAAGAATACAAAAAGTCTAATAATTATACAAACCTGAAGAAGAATACAAAAAGTATAATAATTATACAAACCTGAACAGGCTGCTCCTCGGATGAAGGTGGAGGGCGTCGTGGCCTCCCTCTACCTCTAGAACCTGTGGAAGTCATAGGTGTAGGATCTACCGAATTTCTAGATATATCTGTAGGATCCGTCGATGTAGGACCTACAGAGGGGGTGGCGTCATGCCCTGGGGATGGCAATGGTGTCCGATGGGCAACATGTGTGATCATCTCCATGCTTCGTCGCTGCTCCTGTGGCTGCTCCTGATCCCTCATGATCTGGTCAAACCTTGGGTTCAACCTCCTTGCAAGTTGGATAGTACCAACAGTGTCCTGTATCCACCCATTAATCCGTTCCTCTATCCCCCCAGCTGCTTTGTATATCTCTGAGAGTATCCGCACTGCAACATTAAACGGGTCCTGCAAAATCTCATCCATCTATATTTGAACACATGTTAGCATATGCAAAATTAATAGAAATCCTTACTTCAAGTACTCTTAAAATTAAAAAACGCTTACAATACTTATTCAAGCTCACGGACAAACTCAAATATTTTATTATGACTTATTCATGTTTTGAACATAACAATTAATATGGAGAAAGAGTGAGATTTCTAGCATTAACACAGGGGCAAACTCAAATATTACATTATTTCCTTGGAACTTGCTTTGTTCACATCTTGGTAAAAATCAAAACTGGAAGAATATGCCAAACAAATTCAAAGCTCCCGCATAACGAGTCTTTGTTCTTATGAACAGAAGATGGTGCATTGACACTCTTCCCTTAATCCCATATGGAAATAGTTTATGGGCACAACGCATCAGTGCCTTGCTTTATGTGCTTCAGCTTATATCTGCTACCATCACAATAGGATTTTCTGTATCTAGCCTCTGTAGACAAAATTATGGTCCCACACAAAATCTTGATAATGCACTGAATATTTACTACATCTTAATCTTTGTTAGAAGCATCTGTTTTTCGATCCAAAGGGCATATTGGGAGGTGAAGATTTGGAGGAAGCTACTAATGCAAGTGAATGAAAAATGTAAGTTGGGACCGGATAATGCTAATATTGTGAGAGAATTTTTCTATGATGTATATTCTATTTTGCTTGAATGGTAAGCGTCTTTGATGGTTTAGAGAAGGATTTAGTGTCTTTCGGCATTGCTAAAATAACATCTAGTCTTGTAAAAGACCGTGATGGGGTAAGCAACATAGCAATATTTACGAAAAGGCGTGGCATTCAAAGCATATCTTTGTGAGGAAAATTGGCACAACACCATCGATAGACTTCTTCAAATGCTAGCTTGGAAGAAGGAGGTTGATATTAGAAAAGCAACAATTACTATCTTACATTGAAATAGCATGTTCGACAACAATTCATTTAAATTATTCTGCGATAGCGAGGGGGGCTAAGCATTGTTTCCCTTGTCCAAGATGAAAATGATGGAGAACACAAATTTCTAGGACTCAGGACTCTTGAATGTCCGGCCAAAAATCATAGACAATGTGTTAGAATTGGTGAAACAAGAGGTTTGATCTTGAGTTTAATTGATTGCATAGAACTCAAAGAAAGTTGAGTTTAAATTCAAAGAGATCATAGTAGAGTCATCATTGCGGATATTAAAAAATGCTTGCTGCTACATAAGGTGGATCTGGCCAATGCATAAGGAAGGACATAGCCAAGGCGTTGATGGCATTGAGAAATCTTAGAGAAATCCTTCAATTTCGAAAGAGAAAATCCACTTACGCAAGAGGCAATTTGTAAAGATCATAAAAGAATTTAGCATTGGAAGATGAGATTAAAGAAGCAATTGGCAATACATCAATCTTAAGCATATCGGTATATATGCGCAAGCGGACAAACTATGCTCCATATACTGTTGCAACAATAAAAGAGATCAACTCTCACGTGATTTTTTGTTTAGAAGCTGGAAAACTCTCCTAGTTGATCATTTCTACCATGTGGCGGTGCATGCATACCATTTTCCCACTAATATCTCTTGTGTTTCACAAATCCATCATGTATTAACTATCTCGTCATACTTTGCTCACGATCTTTACATGCTAAGTTCCCAACTTCCTTAGTGGACATCTCATGAAGCATACTCTCCCATTGCAACCCTAGTTGGTCAGCCCAACTAAAATCTTTAGCATAAATATTTGAAAGCAAGACATATCTTTGTGGTATCTAAAGGATTCAAGTTCATCATATGCCCGGTGCATATTTCCCAAGCTCTAAATTGCCATGGTTAGTGCAAGCAGCGAGTAGAGTCCTCCATGCTTCACGGGTAGCTTGAAATGGCATTTCACTAACAAAATCCTCTGCTTCATTGAACCATCCAAACATGACTAATAAGATTTAATAGGCTATAGTAGTGATCCACCAAAGGTAAGATGCCATAAACGCACACATGGAAACAAACCGGTCTTGACCATTGTCCCATAGTCGAGAATGGTCGCATGCGAGCGAATGCTAAGGAAAGTGATTTCATTAGGCTTTGTGCCATCTGCTGCATTTCATAGAAGAGTTCCAAGGCTTCCTTGGCAAGACCATGCTGAGCATAGTAAAAGATACAACATTCCTTTTAGGAAGCTCATCAAACATTTGACGTGCATCTCCCAATAGCCCACATTTGCCATACATATTAAGTAGTGCAGTCTTTACAATGACATCTGAATCGAAGCCATGTCTAACAATATCCCAATGTATCGAAATCCCCTTGGTCGGAGATTCAAGCCTTCAAATGCAGGCATCAACAATGCTAACAAAAGTAACCTTGTTTGGGGGTATATTCTCCTGCAGCATCTGGTAACAGAGTTGAATGGATTCTTCGCCACAGTTAAAATACATGTCAATTAATGAGCCACACTTTTGATAAGAGGCAGGGTACAGTTTCAAGCAATTTCTCTGCCTTAATCAAGTATCATGATCGTGCATAATCAAGTATAGTGATCTTCTGTGGGCATAATGCCATACCTCCTGCATTACTTTGAAATACTCATGACCCTTGACCACCAAACTTGCGCGGCCACAGGCAGCAAGCAGACATGTGAATGTTGGTGCATCAGGATTTACACCATGTTCTTGCATGTCTTCAAAACATTGGACAGCCATGCTCCCTGCGAAATTAAGGCCATGCCCTTTAATCATTGCATTTCAAGGAGCGATATCTTCAACCTGAAGAGCCTCTATAGATGAGCCACACTTAAACTGAGTACACCTTCCAATGACATATAACAAAAGGAATTCAGCACCTCTTGGCCCTGTTGCTCTTCCGTATAACCCATAATTACTGCTGTCCATGATAAGACATCATGATAAGACATAATTACTGCAGCATGTATTTTTCGGCCCTCAAATAATGCTCCTAGTAGGCCACAGATCCTCAAGACACCTACAAAAATGACAGCATTTGGCTGCACGCTCTCTAGTTGCATTTGTTCAAAACATGCAAGTACTTCACCAACATAGCCCTTTTCAGAAAATCCTGTAATTAGTGTTGTAGGCATGCATGCTACAGGAGCAAACACATAAACATAATTCACGCAAAACTCCTGTGAATCCCTTGGATACTAACCTTGCCTTGTATTTTGCTATTGTGCCATCTGATAGATCCATTTGCTGGCAATGACATTATGGTTATGGTCTAGGCACAAGAATCCACGTACCTCTTGATAAGCATGTCAAACTCCTCTTGCATAGCTTGTTTCCAGAAATGCTTGCTTATAAGTAGGATCAGGAGAACAAAAGCATAATTGCAAAAAGGCTCTAGTCCAGATTTTCTATGAATAGCAGGCAAATCTTCTGCCACATTGTCAACAGTAGGATTAGAAGAAACTGAAGACTAATTTACCTGCTGATCCTTATCAACTGAAGAATGAAACAGGCTCATGTTGTGAAGATGGTGTTTGTACGCAAGGAATTTGCTGAAACTAAGAAGTTCAACCCTAAACTCTTGTTTATAAGTGCCATCTTCCACAAAATCTGCATTTCTGGAAAGACCTGCTTCATTTGAGGATTGCATCCTTTTGGGCATTAGCATAGGCTGTTTTGCTTGTTCCATAGGAATAGCACCATAAGCTAATGGTCCAATACTCACCAAAAGCTCATGCTCCTACATGACCATATCGGCATGCCACAAATATTCATTGAAGTTCCGGTTGTTAGACAAAGCAACTCCTTGTGCATGAGGAGTGCCATCAACTGTAATGTATATGTGTGCCTTATTCATATGACCGGTTGCCTTAAGAACTCTGCCTTGGGTATCACATATTTGACAGGACTTTGATTGGTAAGATACATTTTGTCCCCACCAAAGGTAACTATTTTTCTTGTCAGTCAAACTGCGATATAGAAAGAAGATCTGTAGAAATCTCAAATATTAAGCTGACTCTCTTAGCATGCAGAACAAGATGTTTCTACCAGCATATTCTAAACACGAATACAACTCCATGTAACTCCTTGTTGTGTTTTGACAGTTGCAGCAATATGCAAGAACTATCATTAAAGCGCCTAAGCAAAGTGATAAATTAGAAATGGACAAAAACATGGCAAAATTGGTCTTGTTGAGAAGAAACTAGCGCATACAGTCAGCACCTATGCTCAAAGAGGATTCCACACAAAGCTTGTGCCTTCTAGGTTCTTAGATTGCCGTCATATGAAGAAGATGAATCAAAGCTTGCATATATGAGCCAACTCTATTCTTGCACATCAAAGCTTGCATACTCTATTACAAATAAACGTATTTAATTTCTGACCTGGTTTTGCCTTCTTACTCAATTCCTTGAAAATAGCCCTTTGCTTCCCTCGAATTTTGCCCGGATTTGAATTTGCCTCTCTACATCGGTGAACAATTAAAACACAATATTAAAACACAATGTTTAAGCATTCTTGCTATCTATGCATAAATTTTAAATTGAAAGTGAGGGATTTTTAGATTGAAAGTGAGGGATAAAAAAATACGGAAGGATGATGAGTAAGCGTCTACGATCAACCTTGACCTGCAAAACAAGATCGATTAGCAAGATTAAGGGAATCAAGAAATCACGCGGAAGAATTTGGGAATTTAGGAATAAGTTTGTGATGCATCCCCGCCACCTGTGACTCATTACAATGAAGAAGATGAAAAAATTTGTGACGATTCGCCACCACCTGTGACTCGTTACAACTGGTTACAAGATTGCATTGAATATTTTGTCTTTTGAATTTATGTCCCTTATAAGCCATATATGTAAGCATAATTGTTACATATATATAAGCCATATAACTCATTAAATCATCGTCATGATATAACCATTGCAAATTTTAAGGTTGTACTAGTAGATATAGTAATGAGTTGGTTCTCTAGCACAATAATCTCAAAAACATGTGGCCATTGAGTTAATCATGCTTCTCACTTCATCATCATTATTTTGACCATGTATTTTGCAAGATCTCTATGCATATATGATCGTATTAATCGACCATTGCAGTATGCATCAAGATCACTAAAAATCAAACCATCGACCATTTCTTTTCAATGAGAATACCATATGATAAATCCCTGCACTTAAATCTTATCTATGACCTAGGTTAGATATCTATGCAAATATCTAATTAATATTTTTCACATTCGCAACTTATGCATGTATCTTGTATAGGGCTAGGGAATGCTATTTGTTACAAAAGACTCTTTAGCTTAAAAAAGTTCAAATGTGGATATGCCACAAACCAATAAGCTAGATCTATTGAGGGTGGTTTATGACATACTAGCTTAGAGATGTTGACGTAACAATATTGCCCATGAGATATATAAGAGTATTTATTGCATGGCAGGTGCAATCAACTCACAAGGGACTAAGTCAATTTACCACCAAATGGACCACTTAATATAAATTTCTTGATTTACGGTCCAACGATAATCCCGACCCAAGTTCTATGTTATCCATGCAAATTTATTGTAGGGGATTAGGTAGTTTGTTAGCATAAACCATAGTTCTTTTAAATTCCTAAAGCTAAGAAATTAACTCCATGGTTTGTTGAACCATTTGAAGTCATTTATCGCGTTGGACCCCAAGCTCATTGATTGAACTTGTCAAGTAGAGTGCATAATGAGTTCTAGGGTGCAAGACCATGGGGTCTATAGGTAGCCCTGACCTATAGGTGGCACCTAAGTGTGCTCATCTTCTTGTCTACATATATAAAGTTTACTATTTTTACCCATATGCATACAAGAGTTAGATACGAATCTAAATGTCCCTACAACCACATTAATCTAGGTTTTGAGTTAAGAATCATTGTCAAGGCATTAATATTTGAAAAAAACATATTAAGAAGAATATTATCGAATATTGTCTATTTGCCATCTGTTCCTATGAGTTCAATCATCGTCTTCTACATTATCATTTTCATGCAATATTGCCTGGCATTCTTCTGGGTTTACATATAAATCTTGGCCAATACAAATTTCTTGCTCTAGAGTTCCATCATCCCCATCAATATCAAGAAAAACAAACACTCCACCATTATTTGTGTCCTTGCCCCCGTCGTCCCTCTTCATTTGTCAATGTTTCTTCCATACTAATGCCTTCTACCAAGGGTACCACGGTTTCCTCCATATCAATGCCTTCTACCTCGGCTACCACTTCTTCCACGATGATGTCTTCACTCTCATCCTCTATACCGAGTATGATCATGCAATGCAAGAGAGAAGGAGGTTCGATAATCGCTTTGCTTCATAATCTCTTCGTTGTCGAGGATTGACCTCGCATCACATATAGCCAATCTCGATCATTAGGTGCTGGATGTAGGTATACTTGTTCACACTTCTCTGGAAAAATATAAGGTTCGTTGTCTTCTGGAATCAACCGCTTCGAATTGATGAGCACTAAACCATTGGGACCTTGACGAAATGTGGCACCTTTGCCTCGTAGTTGTGCATCATACCATCTAATTCGAAACAAGACTTTAGTAAAATTTCTAAAGTCAAGCTCTAATATTTGTTGTATCTTTCCGACATACTCAATGTCAGCCTCAATCATATTTTTGTCTTTTGCACTTGCACGACTTTCAACTATGAAAGTAGACATAACTCCACAGTCAAAGGTAACACAAACTTCATCCTTTTTCTGCACACGAAAATGTCGCCCATTGCAAATGTATCCATTATATAGTGAAACCTACATATTGCACAACCATGTTAAGTCATTTTTAAAAAAGTATCTTAACAATATTACTATCTTACCCATGCTGAAGGCCCATATGCAATCTGCCTTTCCTCGTGGGTTGAACCAACTTCATCTCCTGCTGAAGCCAATATTGTGTTTAATAGCCAATCTTCGGGTACCTGATCTGGTAGTCTTTCTAGCTCTGGAGGATATGGGGCTCGTGAGTGTTGCCGAAATAATTGCCGATCTAATTCCCTCGCTTGCTTCAAGTCATTGTACTTTTGCACCCATTTGGACATGCATTGCTCATTCTGTACTATATACAATTTGATCGCACTAAGCTCATGGGGTTTTAGTTTGTAAGTGCGCCCTTTGCTATGTAACCTATCCAAGCCTTGTTCAGGTTGCAGAAACATCATTGCCTCTTTATCAACATTATTAAGATATGTTGATACAGCAAACTTGCAATCTTCAGCAAGCCACCCCTCACACATGCTCCCCTCGGGTTTGGCAAATTGTCTCACAAAGTCTTTAAGAACTTTCATAAATCGTTCAAGAAAAAACATCCAACGATAAGAAACTGGTCCTGCCCAATCGATGTCATCGACTAAATGTACGAGTAGGTGAACCTGTATGAGGGCCACAAAACATATATTACAAATATGATTGAAACCCAAGAAACTAATTAAGATATTTGTATAACGATAGTTCTAGTATATCAAGATTTTGGAAGACTAACCTGTATATCAAAGAAACTCGTCGGAAACACCTTCTCAAATAAGCATAAGACTTCAATAGATAACTCTTTCATTTTTTCGATGTCACTTTTGTTTATCTCCTTCAATGATATCCATCTGTAATGCATAAAAACTATTTAATATGGAATAAAAACAATACACCAAGGGTGACCAATGATATATTTGGATTTACCTGCATAGCTTGGCCAATTTAAAAATAGGCTCACAAATTTTGGGAGGCAACCTCTCTGGTAGAACCATGGGCAAAATCTCCTACAAGAATGAGCATAATTGCATAAGTAATACAATATACTTCCTATGTAAATGGACAAACATGCTTGACATGAATAAGAAGCACTAGGGCATAAAATTGCAATACAATAACTTACCGCCAACAACTTGTGGTAGTCATGGGACTTGAGTCCTGCTAACTTACCATCCTTTGTCCAACACCTTTGAAATGACGAGCAATACCCAGTCGGCATCCTCATTTTCTTAATGGATTCTCTGCACAATCGTATGTCCCGACTACTCATAACCCATGGTGGGCCTAGATTTTGGGTCCTTCAAGATAGCATTGCATCGGGGTACACACTCAGAACAATCATCTCGAGAACCAATTGTATCCTTCTCACCCACTATATGCTTCCATATCGAATCAAAACATGTTTTATGATGTGCATAGGATCCACTAGAGATGTGTACTTCAACTCTGACCAATATGGTAGCTCATCGGGGTCTTCGTATAAATCACAAGCATCTTCGGCCTCTTGCCATGCCTTGTTCTCTGCACGTTCCCATTCATTGTACCAATCTTTTGTGGTCATGCACTTTGGGATACAAGTTTCTCGGTGCCCCTTTTTCAAGTGGATGATCCATAGGTAAAAAACTTCTCATGGCCCTCATATACCGCTTTTTTTTTCATAGATTTGGAATATCTTGAGGTGATTTGACCACCACAACGCACACAAGCATATTCCCCTTTTGTTTGCAAGCCTACAAATATAACAATATAATTACAAACCATTTTACAAGGAAACAAAAAAAAAAATCGTACCTGTACATATGCTAAGGCCAGGATAGTCATGCATGGTCCACATTAAGATAGCCTTTAATAAAAACTTTTGCTCCTTAGATTTGGTTTTAGAGATATCAACCATGGGGATCCCCTTCCATAATTGTTGCAATTCATCAACTAGGGGCAAAAGATAGACATCAAACCATTTTTGGTTGAGATGGACCTGCATTACCAACATTCATAAGTCAATCATTGAAACATTTCATCATATATATGAGAAATTTACTAATAAGTGGAAAAAGTGAAAAACTGGAATAATCATGCCAACAATAATCAACATGATATGTCCCCCCGATTTAATAGATTCCTCCGGAGGTATATTGTAATTTACAAGCATGGTGGCCAAGTAGACCATGAGGCGACCCGTTGTGAAAAAGGATTAAAACCATCTGTTGCAAGACCAAAGTGAACATGTCTAGGTTCCTTTTCAAATTCTGGCCATCTTTCATGAATAAATCTCCAAGCCTCAGAATCAGCAGGAATGCGCATAACTCCATCTGAACTACGTTTACTTGCATGCCATCCCATTAAGGCAGCATTTTCCTTTGTTCGAAAGATGTGAGAAAGTCTAGGAATTATAGGAAAATAGCGCAATACCTTGCGTGGGATGGCAGAGCCTTGGACATCACTACGATACCTTGATTCATTGCATTTAGGGCATTTTACCATGTCTTTAGTGTCCTTATAGTACAAGGTACACTCATTTGGACATACATGAATACTTTCATACTCAAAACCAAGTGCCTTTATGAGTTTTCGTGCTTCATCACGACTAGAAGGAACCTCGTTGCCAGAGGGCAATATTTTGTTGATAAGTCTGCTTACAAAAAATTGAGATAAAGTTAAGATTGATGTACAAAGTAAGAGATCATATAGATTGCAAACAAAATTAGGAGTTATGGAGGGAGAGACAAACCTCAAGATTGCATCGATTGCCACATTTGATGTCTTATATTGTCCTTGTAAGTTGAGAATACATAGATTGAATGTCAATCTCGATATCTTGCAACCCTCATATAATTTTGTTTTAGCATCATGGATTATATGCTCATCAAAAATCGAATCGGATCTACCTCAAAAGCTACTCCATCATCTTCTGAGTCATTCATATGTTGTGCACCTACCTCATTATCAATATCTTCCATAAGACATTCAAATTGTGCATGCTCATATAGCAAATTGCGAGTCATCTCATCATAAACATGGTTGTTTATTTGCTCCACATTCCCAGTGATTACCGGATTTTCTCGTGCTATCTTTTCCATATCTTGAAGATGGAACCTTGACATCCGAGGAGCTCCTTCAACCTACGTCATAATAATAATATGTGAAATACAAACCAGCATAAATAACAATTATAAGCTAAACATTTAACCAAAACCATTTCTTACCAAAAGAAAGTGCTTAAGGTGGAACTTGCAACTTATTAAAGTATCATTTTCTAATTGTAAAACGTACAAGTTTAGGACAAATGCACCCTACTGAATTGAAAATCAAAGGAGAGGCGAAAGAAGATAAACAATAATGGTGGAACAAACATAATATGCATTTCAACATATTTTGAAATAATGGACATTGATTAATATCGAAAATGATCTGGTACATTGGATGGCAATTCATAGTCCAAAATCAACTCATCACCCGCTTTGAGTGTTCTTATGGCCATTACCATGACAAAATGCTTAGATGCCTTTGCCATGAACTCCTCACGATCATTACTTCTTTCCTCAAATATACAATTGATTGAGTCTTTATTACTACCACAACTATTTATCAACCCTGCTATATTGCCATGTTCTTCAACACGACCATCAATGAAGGTTCTCTTATCCTCGCTACGGTCCAACCTCATCTCCATGGTGCATGCATTGCTATTGCAGCCATAAACCATCATGCGGAACGAGTAATAAGTTAGTGCCTCCCACTCTAATGCATTATATTCTGGGCCTCCATAGATCATCAAAGGAATAACTGTACCAAAGCGAACTTGAACATCTTGGGCAATGAATAACCCTCTTAGGCACCGGGGATCGTTTGTTTGTTTTATTATATATCGACGACCCCAATAACTGAATTCCTCACCTAAACTTGGTAATGGACCAATATAAAGACCCAATCTTCTGCGGTCAACATGCCTTATTAATTTCTCAATGTCATGAGGCATAACTAGATCGGGTATATCACAACCTATAGCATAATTTCTACTTCCACTAATAACATCCACACACAACTTCTTGCGGGTCCTATAACGAGAATTACTCATGCGCGTAATCCATCTCATCATCAACCTCTATGTGCCTCCAAACTCCCTCGAAAAACTAATTGTAGCTTGTTGTGTTGAAGTACATTTAGAATACCAATAGATGTGTTTTATAATACAAACAAGAAGTAATATGCATATTCTAATGGTTGATGCATAATAGACGGACAGTATGCATGCATGAGCGCACTAGCAAATAAACCAAACAAGGGGGTTACTAACTTTTATTGCCGGGTGGAGACGAGTTGTAAGGTATACCAAAACGAGTACAAAAGTTCTCAGGAGCTTTCCAATAGGCACCAAATGACTTAAGATGCCGCTCAATCGTCGTAGGCAATCGACTATGTTGGCCCACACAAGATGCACACCAACATACTTCAAACTCATCAGCACAATGTCCTCTAGGAGCTCGTGATATTGCACTAGGATCTAGCATACCTGCGTCAACAAGCTCTTTCAATCTTCTTCTCCTAGTGGTTGCAGGCAAATCTGCAAATAGATCATCCATGGCGCCTAGAAGAGAAGCTCAATGCCTCAAGCGCCTGTAAGCTCAAATGGGCGCGTGGAAGCTCAAATGGGTGCCTACAAGAACTCAAATTGCAAGTTTCCAAACGGCTATATTTACGAAATATCTTTGTAACGCGTTACAAATAGTTATATTTGTTACACGTTACAATTGAAACTTGTAACGCGTTACAGATTTTAATGTTTGTCGCACGTTACAGTTTTAATTTGTAACCCATTACACAAACTAATATTTGCCACGCGTTACAAACAAGCTTATACAAATTTTAGTAACACGTTATAAGTATACAAGGTGTGCCACACGTTACAAAATTACAATGTTATCTATCACGTGTGACAAATCAAAAATTGCGTTGCAAATCAATATGCGTTACAAACCCATACGTTACAAACCCCCATTAGCCCTTGTAGTGAGATCCACCAGCGGGGGGGTTCTAGACGACGTACTGTCTAGATATGGCGGGGAGTGTCTGCTTGGCAGATGCTATGGTGCGTGTGGTGGATTCCATATGTGTGTACTTGCCGTCCGTCAGTCGTTGCTTCCTGTTGACACTATTGGATAACTCTTATGCATGTTACTAACACGTGGAAGCTTGTGCAGGCTGTTTGATAGCTGGCGGGGCATAAGTGTGTGTATAGTTATCTTATGTTGTCATCTTGTTATCTGTATACGTGGCTTTCATGTATATAGCCTCGTGGGAGGCAGTACTTGTTTCCTGTACTCTGATGGTTTGATGTGAATACAAATCGAAATTTTTGGTACTAAAATTTTGGTTCGTAACACTGTATCTGATCAAAAACATGTAGTCAGACAAGGTAAGACAGGTAGAAGAAGAGATATCTATTCTTGTTCTAGCCAAAGCAATTGTCTAGTTGTAAATATAGCCTTCTAGGTAGCTGTTTGGGGCCAATTGGAGCACTAGGTGGGGCCATGAATTCTTGTCCAGTGCTATTGACCTTCTTAGTCTTCAATGCATCAGTGTTGAGAACTGTCGCTCCCCATGCACAGTCAGGGTGCTCAGCCTCTCTTAAATGGCTCAGTTGTCTCTCAAAGCATCCAGGGTTTTCTGTGTGTGGTTCAAGGAACCAACATGGAAATTAGAATCATCCTTCCATTAATCGAGTGAAAAATGGCCCAGGGTGCCAATACCACGGCCATGCATCAGTGCACCAGTAACACTTACTTTCAAGCGTTGTTGTTCCCTCCACACTGATTTGGCTAACTTCTCCAATCTAAGTACCATGGTTTTGTTCTGATCCATGTTATCATGAATGATCGTCAGGGCATGCTAGGGAGCACGATGCGATAAAGCTCTCCACAACCAGTACAGGCTCCTACAAGAGATCTGGGCTGTCATGTGTGTCTTCCTTTTGGTCTGCAATTCTCTTCTCTCTCGTGGATCTCTTGTCTTAGCCATTTTCTCTTTTATTACAATACAACTATTGCACTTGGAGAATGCTATCCTCTTTGCAATTGCAACCTCTGGGTGATGTAACTTCCACCCGCCTAGGAATGAAGATGGAGAGATGTGCTTGCATGTCATCTTCATCACTACAAGAAAAGGGGTCCATTAGTGTCATTCGTTGTGTCGATATTTGGCCTAAAATTGCAACTCCAATTTTCTTGATAAATGAAGCCATGAGTGACATAGTCGGATGACACAAATGTGGCAAGTAATACATCAGTTATAATGTCACCCATAACATTAGTGGCAATGTCACCTATAACGTCAAATATAGTATCAGAACCTTTGTCACCTACAACATCAGTGGCAACGTCACCTATAAAGTCAAAATAGCGTCAGAACATTTGTCACCTACAACATCAGCGACATCATCACCTAGAAACTCAAATATAATGTCACTTATAAAGCCAACTACAACGTCAAGCATATGCCCTCATTAGTGTTGCCTATTGAGTCACATATCATATCATCTATAGTTCCACTTATAACGTCACATATAAGATCTCATTCGAGCATTCTTGAAAAACAGTGGCATCGTCATTCTTAGAGACTGATAGGTATATTGCAAAAAGATAGCATTTTTTTCGCAAATTGATAATAATTTGAAGGTATTATTGATAGTGCTGTGTGGCTCTCTATTATGGGAGGAAGCTATTGTTAGTACTTGGTATGATTGACACTGGAGTGCAATGCAGAACATATTGAACTAATATTGTTAAGGGAACCATGACTCTCATTTTATTACGTCTCCAAAGTTGTTAAGACACCATATGACATGAGTATTATAGAACTCGGACTTGGAGCTTTGTGGCTCTCATAAATATGAGATTGAAATAAAGCTTAAAAGAGAGGTTGAAAGAAGAGGTGAGAGGTAGAAGATACTTTTTTTCCCTTTTGGTCAATTGATCTGTATTATTATATTATTGCATGGGCTTTAAATAGTAAAATTTTGCAAGAGAAAATAAAGTCCATGGCCATGATTACATGCAAAAGTGATAGCGAATCTGTAGACATTAGAAATCTTGCATGTGAAATCGTTAGCATGGAGAAGTTTCAAGCATTGTCGTGCATGTTGATACGTTCTAGCATCTAGTAGCTAAATATTCATTGTGAAACCAATTAAAACATTGCATTGTGAAACCAATTAAAACATTGTCTAGACATCCAAAACTTATGACTTTTGTTATGGACCACCTCTGCTGCATGAGGCTATTGCAACATAATCCCACCCCAAAATATGAAAATATTATTATGGATCTGGATGTTTACAATCTTTCAGCGTGCACATGGGAGACAACTCAGAGTGCACTAGGAGAAGATTGTATAATTATTCCTAAAAATGGAGCATATTAAGTTTTCCGGGAAGGGACAAAAAAATTGTTTGATCTAAATAAATATCTTGTATTTGTTACTAACATGTTGCACATACTTGAGATGTTATAAAACTCCACCCTTTCCACAGTAAAGAAAGAAGACGATGACCAAGTCTGAGGATGTCGACTTGTTTGTGACCATCGACGACTTTATAGACGAACTCAATAATTTGAGCAGCTTGGACGAGGACGACTCCTTACCTTTTCTTTCTCAACAAGATGAAGAGCATGGGTTTGTTGACGTGCTTGATGAAAACGTAGACATGTTCTTTGATGGTGATTTGCATATGTCAAAAAGAGGTAGAGATTTTGACCTGGTCAATGCACCGGAATGCAAGAGAATGAAGAAAAAAGTTAGGTTTGCAGAGGATATGGTCTCATCAAAAGGAAACAGTAAAGAATACAGGCGTTTTGGCTCAAATCGAAAGAATCAAAGCATTTCTTCGCAAGGTCCATCTAAAAGGGCAGCTCCTTCAGTTATGCGAAATCAAAGGAAGACTAGCTGTTTAGATGTTCATAACTGATGTTAGGTTCTTATCTTTTTAAGTGTAATTATGCTTTATTACTCGCAGCATGACCTATATGATGACTATGTCTCTTTAATAATACAATAGGGAAAAGGCCTATAAGTTATAGAAACGAAATATGAAGAGCAGCACTCCATGCACATTATACATTTTCATTCAGCGCCCCATGTGCATTATACCATTGTATAGACTGCCAGGCACAACATTAATCATTGACTAACTATCTTTGTTCTGAAGGCAAAAAGTCAATGTTTTTGCATGGAATTGCGGTAGGCTTGGTTTTGTTTTTCCTTACCCCTTCCCACCTTAATAAGAAGATGAATTACAATCCATTGTGTAAATGCTAAGGCTGATTGCAACTACAATCCATATTAACTCCACAATCTAACCATGTTTATGTGGTTTAGTCATTAGGATATAGAGATCTTGATATAGCAATGAACAAGTCAATGTGAAGTATGTTGTGCACTATTGCAATACATGATATAGTCATTATCTCTTGAAACAAAAGTTAATATTACGTTGGGCAATTGTTGGTTGGGGTGGATGTTACATAAGGTTTTGAATGGTTAGATGGGTATTCGTATGCTGAAAGTGTATTGTGCTGACGTTGGAAATTAGGATCTGGGATTCTGTAGGTCGAGGGTTTTCATTTTTAGAAGTGGTCTGTTTGCTCTGGGGGTTTCGACGCCTGGAGGCGATGGGGCAGAGGTGGAGCGCCTTCCGATCTGGGACATCCTGGTTTCTTTGACGCCGTCGGAGTTGTTGTCATAGCCGACCTCTCCAATCTGGACTTTTTTTCTTTTCTTTTTCCTATTGCAGAAACATATGTGCTGGGTGTTTTTCCTTATTATTTAATTCTCCCCTGTTTTATTCATCCTCTGCTATATCTTTTGCACATGAAAGGTCCGTAGCAGTTTGAGTGCTCCACATGTATCAGACTCTTGTGCTCTTCTCTGCACAAATATGTGCTTCATGGAAAAGAGAGCTATTTCAGACAACTTGTCTGACGCTCATAACAGATTATCTGGTGAAGAAACATCATGAAGGAGGGCATGCCAGAGAGGTTCCGGAAGGCACGAAGCCAATGTCGCATCAGGAGATTCTTGAGGCCCTCCTTTGGGTTAAGACAGAAACTATAATGATCCGGACATTGAAGCGAGTGCTGAATGATGAAGATATATGGCAATTTAAGCAAGAGCTCAAGCCATATTTTGAAGAAAAGCTTGGCATATGTGAGGGAGCCCGTGAGTCCGGGATTCTCTACATTCTGGATGCCACAGTATGTGGAGCAATTGAATTGGATGAGCTGCTCAATAAGCACACAGATCAGGCCTTCGCGATAATTACTTTGGATGGAGTACATGAAGAATGAAACTACAGCAGTAGGCTCCTCTGGAGATTAGAATCTTTATATTATTATGATCTGCAAGTAACTATATCTGCTATTTTCACTTGTTTTACTTAAAGTTTAAAACAGTGTTCAGACTTAGTTGAATTTTCCTCCTTGGGAGTGTCGGGGCCATTTTGTCGTGGCCTTATAGCAGAGTTTCACTCTGCTTTTTTGTATTATCATGTATTACATGTAATATAATACTGCCATTTCTAAAAAAAAAAAAAAAAAAGAATCTGTGTAATTCCATCTGTGATGCAATTATTGTGGCTCCTTGCATGTGTTTGCCATATTCATTATATTCACTATGCTTATTGTTCTGCAAGAAGCAGGTTAGTGACGGTTCAATTATGCTAGGCGAAGCATCATGGGACCGATTTATGTCGGTGGGGTTCAAGTCCCCATGCTTCTTCATGTTATATCCGTGTTTGGACAAGATAACTGCTGTGTGGATCTCCTTGTGAAACAGATTCATGTGTGGGTGTTGGCGATATGGTGTGATTTCTGCTATTGTTGCACAAGCATGCGCGCTGCAGTCCAGCCTCCCTCTATTTCAATCTATTTTCACATGTTCTTTTGTATTTGAAGTGGAGAGTATCTTACAGCCACCTCTAGTGTTGAATAGGAATGGAAAACCTTTAATCTGTGGACAATGTATATATGTTTGGTGTTCAGTACTCTGTATGTACATGCTTGACTTCAATGGAATACAATTCAGATAACCTTTGGGCGACGTGGAAAATGGGGTTTGACCCCAATCTTATTTTTGGATGAACGGCCCTAGTTTGTGGGTTTGGAATATTCCATGGAATATGCCTTGGATCAATGGCCAGGATTAGACGAGTGTAATGGGATTGTCTCGTAATCCAAATGATAATGTTTACAACCATCAATTATTATAGACACTCCTCTATGCATTGCTAAGCACCATTTGCTAACATAAAGGCCATATGACCCATAAATATATGTCTATCACGTATAGTCAACATAACATTCAAATTATTTCATGAAGGTAGTATCTCCTAGACATTATTCTCATACTCTTTAAGCATTTAAAATCTCGCATAGACAGAAAATCCCATAAGACAAATATTTATGAAGGTAGTATATCTGAGTGATCATTATCAATACCTCTCTGATGTTAAAAATCCTTTACAAGTTCTCACTATGTTTCCACTGCGTTTGTTCGTACAAGGTTCGAATATAGCCCAGCAACGCTGAGCTTGGTTACAAAAGCTACAAAAACATTTACATGCTCCCCTGAGCACCATTAGTATAGAATAGAAGAGCGACATGAGATTTGGTACACAACAAATCATAGAGATGACCACTTGCAATCTACAGATTCCCAAAATTATCGAATGGCCCAGAAGTTACTCTATGCAAAGGAACATCTTCTCAAAATTATCCAATGGCCCAGGAGTTAGTATCCTATACACAATTGCACAAGTTCCAAACATTTATAGGTTCCCAAATTATGCCCAGCAATGCTGCGCACCGTTACTAGTTATTATATTATTGCATGGGCTTTAAATAGCAAAATCTTGCAAGAGAAAATAAAGTGTAGATGAGAGCATAGTCAGGCTAATTTGCCTATCCTCCCTCTTGGAGACATTTGTGAAAAGCATTTAGAGTATCCAGTTGTTGTTCTTATCCAAATCTTTTTTGGTATACTATCCACTAGCTAGTTTTAGTGCATTTTATCATCTAATTCATCCAGCTCTAGACGATTGGTTGTATTTTATTCTACAAGGTTATTTTGCCAGTTCAAGTAGAAATCTATAAAATTCAAGAAAGTCTATGGCCATGATTACATGCAAGTGGTAGCAAATCTCTAGACATTAGAAATCTTGCATGTGAAATCATTAGCATGGAGAAGTTTCGAGCATCTTCGTGCATATTGATACGTTCTAGAAACATTGTTTAGACATCGAAAACTTATGACTTCTGCTATGGACCACCTCTGCCATAAGGCTATTGCAACATAATCCCACCGCAAAATATGAAAATATCATTATGGATCTGGATGTTTACAATCTTTCAGTGTGCGCATGGGAGCAACTCAGAGTGTGGTAGGAGAAGATTGTATAATTATTCCTAAAAATGGAGCACATTAAGTTTTCCGGGAAGGAAAAAAAAATTGTTTGATCTAAATAAATATCTTGTATTTGTATTTGTTACTAACATGTTGCACATACTTGAGATATACTTGAGATGTTATAAAACTCCACCCTTTCCACAGGAAAGAAAGAAAGAAAGAAAGAAGACGATGACCAAGTCTGAGGATGTCGGCTTGTTTGTGACCATCGACGACTTTATGGACGAACTCAATAATTTGAGCAGCTTGGACGAGGACGACTCCTTACCTTTTCTTTATCAACAAGATGAAGAGCATGGGTTTGTTGACGTGCTTGATGAAAACGTAGACATGTTCTTTGATGGTGATTTGTATATGTCAAAAAGAGGTAGAGATTTTGACATGGTCAATGCACCGGAATGCAAGAGAATGAAGAAAAAAGTTAGGTTTGCAGAGGATGTGGTCTCACCAAAAGGAAACAGTAAAGAATACAGGCGCTTTGGCTCAAACCGAAAGAATCAAAGCATTTCTTCGCAAGGTCCATCTAAAAGGGCAGCTCCTTCAGTTATGCCAAATCAAAGGAAGACTAGCTGTTTAGATGTTCGTGATGATGGACATCTGTTTGATAAAGACCTGTTTGACAAAGCCTGTTTAGGTGTTCTTGATGATGAAGACCTGTTTGATAAAGACTTCCTTCACGAATTATCTGAAATCCTTGACGTTGACCTGGTCACTGCTACTAAGATCGAAAGTTGTTGCAACGTGGTCTCAAACTATTAGCAAGGTGTTTTCAAGAAAGCATGAATTGGTTGCTTGTTGGCAAAAGAACGGAAAGCACACTTAAGTCATTACAACCTCGACGACCTCCAGGAAATCCAAGGGAAAAGCTGCCAATCATAATTTAACGTTTGGCCACTTGCATATGCTCATAAAAATTGTTTGTATACAGTTATTGACATTGTAGAGCTGAAAATATAGTGATGTATTCTTTTGAACAAATTCATGTTGACCTTCTTTCTGCTCTTTTGAGTATGGTTTTCAGTCCATTCTTGTAAGTTTTCATTGTGTTAATTTATAGACAAGATGATGTAGATAGAATTGTGAAATATTACTACATATATGGCTCAGAGCACATGTATGACAGATCATAAATATAAGATGCCTTCTGTTATTAACAGAAAGCGGGAAACCATGAAGTATTAAAATGATCTAAGTATGATCCAGATGCAATATAGATTGATGTAAAAACATAAGACAAGATATAGAAAACTTAACAAATTATCAAAATTATTCCCATCAAGTCTGTTCAAACATTATTGCAGGCAAGTTTCCATACCCACAACCCTCATCAAGACCTTGACTTGACAGCCTAAGAAATCCAAGGGCAAAGCTGCCAATCATGACTTTAACATTTGAAAACATTCAGCCACTTGTACTTATATAGTCATTGACATTGTAAACCTGCCATTTGAATTGAAAATACAATGATATATTCTTTTATCAGAATTCATGTTAACATTCTTCCTTCTCGTTTGAGGCTGTTTTTGTTCCAGTCTTTTATGTTTTCATAGTGACAGCAAGAGTTCAGTCCTTTCTCATTATAGAGGAAATTGGTATTGATTACTGTCATGTTCTGTGAGGTGATTTCCCACAGCATAGGAAATCTGAAGGCAAAATTGTTGCTTCCGATTTAACATTGGAGACCACTCACATTTGTGTATTCTTATTGTAATTCAACTAAATCACCAATATATTGTTTGTTACAGTGCCCTGATGTATCACTGCATCAGCCCAGTGTAGTGTGCAGAAGTAGGTCCCTTAAAGTTGTTGCCAAATTTAGGCAGTTTCCTTCTCTCTGCTACTCCATTTGGCTAAGGGATTTATGGAGCCCACGATCGTGTTTTTGTTGCCGAATATGTCAATGTGCTCCTACAACATATGTGTCACTTTATTGCAAGGGAACTTTGAAGCATAGGCAGCAGAATGGAAGCAACTGCTAATGCTCCCATAAAATGTCCTTATTAAACAAAGGAGTAGACCATGAGCAACAATCTTTGAAACATTTGCTAACAATAGGAAGCAACTCCTAAAATGCTCCAATTTTATGTGTGAGACAGGAATGAGTTCATGCTCATACTGATAAAAAGCATCTCCTGAAGCTTTTAGTGGCATTCATGATGTTGTCAATGACAGTATATGTCAGGCCATGTTGTCCTTTGAATAGATGATCCAATATTGACATCATATTAGTACCAATGAACATAAATATGATAAGGAAAGAGAAGTTAGAGAACACTTGCTTTTGTGGTCCCATCATTTGAACATGGATTATAACAAGGTTAGGAAACTAGCAGTATCTCTAGTTACAATGCACAGACTTCTAAGGTTTCTGATGATGACTTTGTAAGACCTGTGCGTCTTCAAGGTTGTCTTTCAAAGACCCTGTATGCAAGGCATAAACAATGGGAAGATTCTGCACCTTGCAATACAGCTGCAGAGTGTGCACCTAGATGGTTATTTGCAGATGACTCTGTCTAGCTGGAAATAGTTGTATTTATGTAGCCTGCTCGGCATAGGGTACAAATTTAAATAATCAAACATATGCCACACAGTGACAGATGCTTTGGTCCTTCACTGTACGCAGTAGTTATTCTTCATGGATGCTGAGTTCCATGGATTGTTTTCAGCATAAATCAGCAATTTGTACGTCATAAGAAAAGTATTCAGATTGCCAAGGCACAATGATTCGCCACATTTTTCAATAAAATCATATGATGCTATGTGCAAGTAAACCTTATAAAGGAAGACAAAGGGTGCAAATGGGTTTTCAAATGCATGTGGAACCCCCAACAATCTCAAAATTTTATTGGTTTCAAAGGGCATGCATAGAAGCAGCAGGGAATTCATTCCGAAAATGTCTTTGCCCATTCCAAGGATGACAACAAAACAATTGACAATTGGTGCTCAACATGGACGTAAAAAGTCCTCCAGATAGATTTTCAATCTGATTTTCCCAATGGTGAGTAATTTGTGAACCATCCCCAATTACCAAATGTGGTGTGCATGACTTGCTTAACACATGGAGCTAGGGATCTGATATTTGACATCAAGAAGCAGTATTTAAGATGACCGGCCTTGGCCTCTTTAGTCTTGAGCAGCATTGAAATTATCTGGTGCCTTTAACATGGGTACAGGACCTGCGCACTGAACAACAAAACCAGATTTATTAATATACCAAGGTTTGGGTACTGCAGCATCCTCTCAAGCTTTTGACCAAGTTCAAATTCTGGAACTAGTTTTTTTGGCAGTGACCCTATAACTTCTAATGATTCATTTCTGTTCCGTCTACCACTTGCAAACAAGAACTTTATGAGACCATCAACAGCATTATACAGATGCTTTGCATTCTATTGCCTCCGTGTGAATGATTTCTTAGAGTAAGGTTCTATATGTCATAATAACTATGCAAACTAATATTGTAAGTTTTCCTTTGCAGAACTCTCAATTAGTGCACAACATACATAGTTAGACTAAAAACAATGCTGCAATAACTTTAAAATATCTAAGTGCACTCAGGAATCTAGAAATCTACAACAAACAAGATCTATTAGCTAACAATGTAGCTAATATATTACTCTCTCTCTCTTATTCCTTGGATCTCTTATTCCTTGGATCGTAGCAATAGATAATGCAATCTTTTAGCAACAATGCTCCAAATACGATTTTGAAATAAGAAACTTACACCAATATGAACAAAGGGACCTGTAAAAAGACGCTGCAAGAGAGGTACGTGAGAAATACATGGAAGACGAGAAGATCCGGCCCACACCGTTGGTTGCAGCTCATGCGAAGCCAAAAATGTTGGATAATGGAAAGCTAAGTAGTTCAAATACGTTAAATGTTATGTCGTCTTTCTCCAAAGTGTTCGATCTATGAATAATATGTGCATTCAACTTGAGAACAAAGCCTTCCAACTTAAATAACAAATTATAATTATATAATGCAAAATAGTATTCTTCTTGCAGATATTTTAATCGTAAATATGCTAACAAATCGTCCAAGATCTACAGTTTAACAAGATGTTAAGGCACTACCACCAGTTGCCAGTTCAAAAACATGTCTTAAGTTAATTTAATACATCTCAAATATGTCTTGTAATGTAGAGAGTGCAACAACTGCAACAACTTTATTCCAAACATATGAATGAACAAATATAAAAAATGACATTTATGTTGAATCCAATTTTTTAATTATCACTTGATGGGATAATTATTTCTTATGATTATTTCTTTTGTAGGAGTTTGATGGGGTAGTAACCATGACTTTGAAGAAAAGAATGAAAAGCATTGGATGTAGATGCATGGCCCAAGAACATGATGGTGATCTCAAAGTGGATGAACAAAGAATTAGTCAATGATCGTGCTAATCCACTAGAGATGCCAAGTATAGATACTTTTATTTGGAAAAGAAAAAGCAAAAAAAAAGGAGGTAAGTCCTTGGGAGTCCTTGGGAGCTGGGCTGGTGGTATATTCTTTTTTATGCCATTGGATGCACAGTTTGGACGGCCTAGATTGAAAATCTTAGCCACATTACTCAGTGTGAGTAATGGGCTCCATTCTTATCCAATTGCACGAGATGTCGTCAAGGTGCCATCCGATCGTCTATTAGCAGAACTTGGTTTTCTTTTTACCAGAGCATCTACGTGTTGGGAGGAGATTGGCATTTTGTTGTCAATGGTGCAGCTTCTGTTTAATATTCTCCTAAGCAAAATAATGGCACCTAAATGTATGATACTTGGCGCCAAATTTTCATAGTTGTTCTTATGGTTCTAGAGCTCTGATATAGTGTTTTACCCAAAGATTCTAGTTTGGAAGGAGGCAATGGGCATGCTAACCGATCCCTGTGATATAAATGGAGATCGTTTTTCAGTACTTTCAAACTTTATTTGCAAGTCATTATTGGTGATAATTGTCTACAAGAAAACATGGGTCTATTTGAGGATGTTTGTGGCAATTTTAATCCTCTCCCAGATCTCAATGGTTAAGTGTTATTTTATTTATCTCTTTTATCCTTTCCACGATTTCAATGGTTGGGTGTTTTTATCTTTTTTAAGTGTGCATTGTCACATGTATGATTATATGGATTAGACCATTGACTTAGGCCCAGATTCCATTGACCGTGAGTCCATTAGCAATAGACTCGTCATCTGCCACCCTAAATTCTAGGGCCACTATTCCACTCCTGTTCCGTCACTTCTTCACGAGTACACAGTTAGATCCAGATCGTAGAGCAAATTACCAAGGGATCTTGCTCGAAAATAAAATCTTTGATTGTTCCTACCACATCCGGAACTATCAGGCTGTAATAGAATGTGAAAACTCAGAAACTTTGCAATTTAGTCCATGTAAGAACTTCTGGTTCAGGGGAATGTGGGCCTTAGTGATATTTTATCCTACGGCTCAAAACATTTAAGAATTCTTTCTCCCTCCCCCTTTTTATTTTTTTTATTTTTTTGAAGGAGAGAGGTTACCTCCCATGTTTGAAGAGGTAAAGGTTGCTTCAAACTTTGCATGGTTGAGGGCACTCTGATACGACTAACATCTTTCGTGTCTGGAATCAATGGCATGTTGCCAACATTGTACTAATACAGCTCGGACCTTTATCAACGCCATGTTGCCAACATTGTGCTAGTGTCTTATAATTTGCATTGTAAAGCTCTCGGTTTGACAAGTTTGTGGACCCAATCAATATTTGAATATAGTTGCATGGAACGTAAGCTGATTAAGATGATGAAACTGTAAGAAATATAAAATTTGAGCAACAATTATTTGCCCTGTCTAGCTTTTAATTGCTGAAGCAAAGAATGGCTTATAGCTAAAATTATGCGCATACATCAATATTAATATTCTATTCAACGAATAGAGAAGTCATTATTTTATTTTTATATTTTGAGGAAAAGGAAGGATTATATTAATCATAAATTAAAAACATACAAAATAAGGCTCAGAGCCCATATAGAAAATATCTGAAAAGTAACAACAGAACCAAACTGCCATCTGGAGCAGACTATATATAGACTTCATCTGCTCAAGGATCATCTTCAAAGCCAAATTCCACCAGAAGGAGCAGAGCTCTGTACAGGGGGGCATCAGGGTTCGGGACGGACGACAAATTCAACAGGGAAGCTGGGATGGCAGGGAGATCGGGAAAGGAATGAGTAGCAGTGAGGGGCATGGCATAGCCGGGGGAGGGGGAATCCAATTGATTTCGGCCCAAGAGGGGGTGAGCAGTAGCAATTCATCAAGGGGGACCTGGATTATGTCTAGAAGCACATCAGCAGCCGCCTCACATCTACCTTTCTGATAGTAATACATGGACCGCAGGCAAGAAAATTGGTTCTCTATAAGAAGCCGGTTATGGGCTCCAATGAACTTATGAAGAATGTGGGCATTATATGCCTCTTTGAGCAAGAATTTGAGACGGAAAGTCGCCCTTGCAACTTGTCTGGGGGTCCCCGGGTGGTGGACAGGAACATCATCCGGCAAAGTGGTCCCCCTGAAGACCTGTATAACACTGTTCAAAAAGGCTGCAGTTCACAAAGGAGTTCGGGTCAATCAAAGAGTCAAACGAACAAAAAAGAAATTAGACTTGAAGGACCCCCAAAGCAACCAATCAGTGTCAAATTTCTCCAATTTTAAAGCCTTATGACCATAGCACATCTAATGAGCTCGAATTGGAAGTTAAGCTTCATCCAGTTGAGATCACACTTCATGTTTGCCAAAGCCACATTATTTCTATATTTCCAGACAATCCAAAGGGCTAGTTGAAGGATAGTAGAATTGACAATGGAATCCTGGAGTTTGAAGAATTGGAAGATATTGGAGATCGACTCCAGATCAGGGACTCTCAACTTAGAACTAATCCTAACCAACCATCTCCAGAAGTCATGGATCCTAGGGCAAGTGAATATATGAAGAACAGATTCATCCTGAGTACTGCAGAGGGATGCAGAGAGGGCTGTGAACAGACTTGAAATTCCTCTTGATCATATTAGTATTGCTCAAGAGAGCATTGTGAAAAACAAGCAGGAAAAAACTTTGATCTTGGGACAGGAGTAAGACTTCCAGCTAGACAGGAGAATCTTCTTGAAGTTCTTGAGGGAGAGACCCTGTAGGGAAGCATGCTTTTTGTTTTTCTGAGGGAGACATGCATGGTAGATTTTAGACACTTTATAGCTTTTTTTGATGTTGAAGAACCAATTCAGGGGGGAGTGACTCTCCCCACTACCATCCTTACCCAAAAAGGGGGAGTAGGTCAGCACTACTTGCTTATATATGGATCTATGAGTGGCACCTCCACCTACTTTCCTTTTGATCTTCTCCCATGGGATCCACTTATCATTCTCATCAATCAGGTCCCTAACATATAAGGCATTAGCAGCATGCCACTTTTTGCAACAAATGGGATGACAAATGGCCATAGCAAAATAGGGAGGAGGGGGGGAGGCGCATGACAGGAGACCAGAAGAACGAAGTGTCCTTCACAGAATTGGTTATTTTATCATGAGTGAATTTTGTGGCAACTTTCTCCCAAGCTTTGAAGATGTTTCTAAGAAGAGGGGAGGTATTTGTGGCACAGTGGAAATTATAGAAGGCAGAGTCTAGTAGTTGATGCTTTAAAGAGGGACTCCCAGTGGTTTACTCTTGTTAAACCAAAACCTGATAAAGTCCATTGCAGGGGATTGGAAGCCAGAGATTTGGGCCTGAAGGAAGAGAGATTTACATCCCAAACCCCCAGATTTCCTGCTGTGAGTCAGCTCATCCCAGGAAGTCAGGTGAGTTCCTTGCCAGATATACTCCCTAATGCATTGCTCAATCTTATTATACGAAGCTTTACCAGTAATCAGAGCAGAGGAGAAGTAAACGTGACTGTTGGCAAGCACAGAATTAGCAATCAGAATTCTGCCAGCAAGAGAAAGAGATCCTTTGAGGAGAAGGAGTTTTTTGCGAATCCTATTAATCAGGGGTTGCCAGGCAATTCTGTGAGACATGTGAACTGCAAGGGGGAGTCCTAGTAAAGTCAAATACTGGCCTTCAGGGACAAATTTGATACCATGAGTATTAAGACCAGGGTAGGAGCCATCAGTTGAGGATAGAGCATTTAGCATAATTCAGATGAACTCCTGAGGCAACACCAAATTTAGTAATGCAATCCATAAAGTTATCCATATTGCTATTATCAGCTTTAATCATGATGAAGGTATCATCAGCATATTGGAGGATGGACAACTGTTTGTTAAGGTCAGGCATTTGCAGCCCCTGGAGCAGACCCTTATTCTGATAGGAGAAGACCATCTTTGTAAGAATTTCAATAGCACTTATAAAGAGATAGGGGGCCAGAGGGCATCCTTTCCTCACCCCCCTTTGAATAGGAAAGAAATCACTAGGAGCTCCATTGATAAGAACACAGGAAGTAGCATTTTGGTTCAGACCCATAATAAGCTTGATAAGGTAAGGTGAATACCAATATGAACTAGAGATTTTTCCAAAAATTTCCAGGAGATACAATCATAGGTCCTTTTAAAATCCAGTTTAAGAAGAATACAATTTTGCTTGGTCAACCTATTCCAGTGCAGGGCCTCATTAGCAGCAATATAGTTATTGAGGATGGACCTGTTAGGTAAAAAGGCAGATTGACAAGCATTCACTTTATTCTGGAGATGGACTACAATTCTGCCAGCAATAATTTTAGCCACCAGTTTATACAAGGTGGTGGTCAGAGAGATAGGACGCCACTCATTGGTTTTAATGGGGGAGTCAGTCTTAGGAATAAGGGAGATCACTCCAACATTAAAGATGGGGTAAATTGTCTTAGCTCTCCAGATCCCTTGGATAAAATGGACAATGTCATCCTTCATTACGGGCCAAAATTCCACAAAGAATTCTGGCTGGAAGCCATCAATGTCAGGACTCTTCCCATGCTTCATTTTCTTTAGAGTTTCAAAGATTTCAGGGAGGTCAGGGACCTCAATCCATTCATCATCCATTACTTCATTAGGAGGGCCAACAATATCAAAAACTTTTTGAATTTTGCTGTCTTCCACCATCTCATCCCTGAAGAGATCAGTATAAAATTTGTGGAATGCTGAGGCAATTTCTTTTTCATCTATATGAATGGATCCCTGGTCTGATTCCAGCTGAGTAATAGAATTATTAACCAGTCTGTTCCTGGCTACTCTGAAGAACATTTTGGAGCTCTCTTGGTCCAACTGATTATACATTTTGACTTTACTTCTGAGGGCCATGCCTCTAACTTGGTATTCTTCAAGAGTCTTGATCTGAATTTCCAACTGTTCTTCTTTCAGATGAAGGGAGTCATCCTTGGGATTATTCCCAAGGAGAGATCTAACCTCCTTTATCTGTTCCAGAAGGCTTATCTTAATAGCTTTCCTCCTCTGAGCCAAATCCTTACCCCATTGTCTAACCCAGGTTTTAACTTTCTGCATCTTATCATTGAAACTCCTCATGGACTGGTGTTGCCCAATTTTGGGCAGGGACACATAGAAGGAAGTAAACTTCTGACATAAGGCCTTCATTTGGAGGAAGGAAGTATTAAACTTAAAGGGGGTGTTCTTACCCCTGGGGCCAAGAATCAGATCTTTAGTATCAAGAAAGTGAGGCTGATGATCAGAGATGGTGCTAGCAATATCACCAGTTACTATGCAATTATCCACCAGCTGGTAGAATTGTGAATATAAAATCTGTCCAACATGCAGAAAGTCCTTTGATCTCCCTTTCTCTTATTACTCCAAGAAAATTTGGTGTTCAAGGAGGGGATATATATAAGATCTTGGTTAGTCAACCAGTGCTCCCAAGAGTACCTCTCATTTTTGGACATGTTAATCTTGTTGCCAAGTTTCATGTCTGGAAGCTGCTATTCAACTGTCGTGACAAACTGAAGAATCCAGACCTTGATCGAATTATGGAAAAATAGGTGAGATAAAATATAGAAGGCGGTAAAACTGGAATCCTCGAGATATTGATATTGATGTATGAGATTAGATATCTGGCAAACCTTTCAGCTGTGGTACCTTGGTAGCTATGGCAGTTTCAGAAGACCAAGCAGGGGCAAAAACGTTATCAGGATTTTCTTGCTCGGAGCTCAAACTATTCTGATATTTGTATTTCTTTTCCTGCTCTGGATACTATCAAAGAAAATGATTGACCCAACACTTTTTTTTTAAAAAAACATGTCGTCCGACAAAGCTGTTTCTCATAGGACCAAACAAATTTTATTTTCCTGAATTGCAGACTTTTGAAAATAACATCGTCTCATGTTTGAACTAACATGTCTTGAATTCATTGCAAGGAATTAATATATTGAATGTTATAGTTCTTTGCAGTCAAGGCAATACCAATTGTTCAATGCTTTAATAATGACTTCTCTGGACCCGCTTTCCCTATTTCGTGATCGAATTTTGCTCGAAACAAGCGGCTGAACATATTCTCAAAATGGGTCACCTTACCTACTTCGGATACAGAATCAAATTTCAGATATGGTCGTACCAATTTAATCCTCTTCGACCATCCACTCTCATGAATATTGCTTATGTCCACCTGCATGATTTAAACCCGGTGTTCTGGGAGCCCCATTGTCTAAAAACAATATTTTCCTCAATTGGATCGTTTATCTCAACGGAGCGCAGACCTGATAGGCCTCCCACTGTTTTCATGCAATTGGATCTTCTCAAACCTATCCCTCTCGAACTTACTTTCCAGGATATGTTTGGGACTGACCAATCCCTCCTCTTAAGATGGAATGGGTTGCCTCCTGTTTGTCCTATCTGCAGGAAACGTTTGCATGGAGGAGAAAGGTATACCCCTGCATTTGCTCAGCAAGCTATCACAGAGAATACTAATCCAACTGAAGAAATTCGTGCTCATAACCATCACCGCGGCAACTTGAATGGCAGTTCAAAGAGAATTCCAAGGCAACAGATCATCAGAGAGAAAATTGCCTTGGCTAGTAAAGAGTTAAAAGAGACTCTTAAGAATCACGAGATGGGGTCCCATGTTGCTGGAGGATCTGTAAAGGTTTTAAACAAAGGTGTTACCACTAAAGGCGTCTTCTTCAATCTTTCTGCTACGGTTAAAACCTTTGATAAATATAAACCTCCAGAACACGTCCAATATGACAAAGTTACAGTAATTAAGGCCAAAGATGACCGAGCCAGGGATGAGGTTTATTTGACTTGGCAGACTTCTGACTCAGACCACTCTTCTACAAAGGACCCGGACTCTGTTCTTACAGATGTGGTTCACCTCACCTCAGCTGAATAGGAATCTTCTATGGGACCCGCTCAGACAATAGAAAGGGAGGAATCCAGCTCCCCCCTTCTTTGCAAAAACAGGTTCAAAGTTTTAGAGGACTCTGCAGATTTCCTCGAAGAAGACTTCATCGAACTCTCGAGTCCACAGGGAAAAGGAATTTTACAGGATAAGGCTCAGGATCCACAATAGACCCAGGAAACCGGATTGTTCAATTCAGATGCCTCGACCACCCCTCCACCAGTCAATTCTACTTTCTTAGCTGACCAAATCTCTGTTGACCTCTTAGTTGACCCCACCTCTAATCACACTTCTGTCAACTTTGATGTTCCTTCATTGATCCCCTTCTCCCACCATACCCCTATCCCTGTTCTCTATGATAAATATGGCAATTCTACAGTGGCCCTTATGAGCAAAATTGTCTCTGAAGCAGTGGATGCAAATTGTCTCAAATCTAAGGCTGCTTCCCCCAATGCCAACAAACAAGATGATGAGGAGGATGCTGAGCGAATCCAGGTAAGTGACCACTCCCTTGTTTGTCTTAGTCCACATCCAAATATCCAGACAATCCAAAGGTGTGATCAAGAGGAGGAAATCCCCTCCTCCATACAAGATGGCCTTAGTTTTGATGTCGACTGTGAGTTTGTTAAATCGTCCTATCAGGATACTGAAAAACACAGTATTGAGCTTGGTCTACATGCCTTGCAACTGAATCTTGATGCTATTAATAATACCACTGAACCAAGGCACCTGGACCTAATTGTCCCTGATTCAGAGGATCTTAGTTGCAGCCCCCTGCATGATATTTCCAACACCTCCCTGAGAACTCTCAAGAAAAAAATGAAAGGTAGGGCTCCATCTAAGTCCCCTCTTAACAATGAGAATGTCCCTCATATTTACAACACTCGGAGTAAGTCCTCACCTCATGGTCTGAGGAAACTCAATTACTAAGCCTCTGCCCCCTTCATCTCTTCTTTCCTTTCTTGATTATGAGGGTTCTAACATGGAACTTAAGAGGCATTAAAGGGTCCACTAAAAGAAGGCGCTTCATTGCTTCAGTAAGAGGGGGTGATGGATCAGACCTGGTATGACCTCTTGCTATATTCCTGCAGATGGCACCAAATGGGGGATTGCCACCTTCTGGTATAATCAGAAGCTGATTGGTACTTATATTAGCCCCTCCAATAGATGGTTATGTGTTATCCTTCACATCAAGGATTGTCAAGTTGCTTTCATAAACATCTATGCCTCCATAGACCCCTATGAAAGAGAGCCTATGTGGGCTGAAATTAATAACTGGATGAGTTTACAACAGCACATAGAGAATTGGGTGATCACTGGTGACTTCAACAATACCTCCCATATTAACCAGGCAAGCAACTCTTGCCGTAAAGAAGAAACCCTAAAGAAAGGTAAGTTGGAATAAAAGGTCAAATGATGACACGTCGCCTGAATGAATCCAAACCGTCCAATTTAGGGCATGATCCATTACTTACAGAATAACATTATAATATAAGACTAGAAAAGAGCCTGCCCTGACGGGCGGGCCCTTTTCTTTTGCATCATTCCTCGACTCGGCCCCGGCCTCCGGCCAAAGCCTCGCCTCGGTTTGGACACCTTTGCTATTATTCCTCGGCCTCGGCCGTACCTCACCTCGATTTGGGCCCACCCATGTTGTCCTACTACTGATTCCAAAGTGTCATCCGTTAGGAGCTTACTCAACCTCGATTCAGCCTCGCGTTGCATATACACCTACTACCAACATCTACTACCATTTCTAAACTATCACACATTGAGAGCTTCTGACACCTACTGCCAATTTCAAAGTATCAACCACTGGGAGTTTACTCACACCTACTATCAACTCCAAAAATACCTACTACTACTTCCAAAGTATCACCCATTGGGAGCTTACTACATCTATTATAAATTCCAAAGTACAACCCCTATATGTTCAAAAAACTTCCCATGTTGCTCAGCATCCATTGCTCAACCACCCATGAGGAGCTTACTCATGCCTATTATTAACTCTAAAGTATCACCCATGAGGAGCCTACTCACATATACTACACTCCAGAATACTTGACATTCTCACCATTGTTCTCAGACAATCTCGCTTGTACCTCGTTAGCCAGGCATTTCTTCATTGCAATTACATTGTTCTCATTAGTTTGTGGCTTACACAATTTGCTTAAGGGGGCAATTCAACCGGCCTCAAGCTCGGCCTCCTGATTTCTACATTGTAATCATGGCTGTAAAACCAAATGCCCATATCCCATAAGGTGACAGCATCCATACATTGGCCCGATGTCTATATGATAGACAACAGGGACAGTAGTAATGCTTTCGGCTGGAACGGCATCCTTGACATTGGATAAACATAAAACTATAAACAAAAAGAGGAGGAGATCATATGATGCGAAAGTGGGCCTTCCATTTAAAATAGTTGACACTCGGTTTCGCGTTGTGTGATCCAGTTAACGTGGTTACCATTTCAGGGCAATTTTGGGAAAGTTATTGTGGTATCTTTTGCCATATGCAAAGGCGTATATGCATGTAAAACTCTGCTTCAACTTTGCGACTGGTAAAATTCAACGTGAACTCTTTTATTCTCCCTATCCAATGTGTCCGGACATTATGCAATGTCGTCACTTAACTTTATGGTTCAGTCATATCTCTTTCATTCTCAATTAGCTTTATCATTCTTATCTGTGGTTCCTGTGTTAACAGAAAGCAAGGTGGTTGGTGTTCGGCTAGCATGCCCAAAATGTAAACGATGTTACTGCTATGAATGCGACTTGTACATTCATGAGAGTCTTCACAACTGTCCTGGATGTGAGGTTCTTTCGGACCCTTCTGGCTAGTCTTCACTATAAACAACTTGTCTTGAGCTTACACTTGTGATACTCAGTATAGCCATCTCAAAGCATCTCAGAGGATATAACGGAAGGCAAATTGGTTCCACTATATTAGCTTGTACTCTCTTTTTCTCCTGGCTGAAAACATGGATGTAATCATATGGGACGTTGGCATACAGCCGTTTTTAAATCTTTAACCGGATTGTTTGGAAAAATCGTGCTGAACTGTTTAGGCTATTTGGCTTTGGAGCCATAAATAAATGTGTTTACACATATTATATTATTAATAAAATATAAATATCTTGCTCTCAAAAAAAAAAAAAAAAATCTTGCAGTTTCCTAGAAACTTTTGTTTTTACCTTTGGTACTCCTATTTGGCATTTGTTTATTCATCCTGAGTTTTTTATTCGTTCGTATGTATGATCCTATGATGACTTTAACATTTTCTCCTCTTTTTTTCCCTTTTGTTAGGGTCCAAAGGGCCCAAATTTTTTTTTATATAACAACCAACATATGACTACCATCAATAGTAATTAACACAAACCATTATATTTAACAATTTAAAATTACAAACCCCTGAAACCCCCCTTTGGTTTGGGTGCATATTCACACGGGGGGTGACTTCGGGCATCGAGAGCTGTTGAATAAGCATAAATGCCCTTTATTCCTCGATCTAGACCGTACATAGAAATCCTCGTTTGTGGGGTATGCCTGTACAGGTTTTGGTATACTGTATAACATAATTTGCTAAATACTATAAGATTTGAGGCAATGTACTATATGGTGTTGATTTTATACATGTATACTATGATTTTACGAGGGCTCTCGCTGCCCTACGTCATCCCCCGTGTGAATATGCACCCAAACCAAAGGGGGTTTCAGGGGGTTTTTAATTTTAAATTGTTAAATATAATGGTTTGTGTTAATTAATGTTGATGGTAGTCATATGTTGGTTGTTATATATAAAAAAAATTTGGGCCCTTCGGGCCCTAACAAAAGGGAGAAAAAAAGAGGAGAAAATGTTAAAGTCATCATAGGATCATACATACGAACGAATAAAAAACTCAGGATGAATAAACAAATGCCAAATAGGAGTACCAAAGGTAAAAATAAAAGTTTCTAAGGAACTGCAAGATTTTTTTTTTCTTTCTTTCTTTTCTTGAGAGCAAGATATTTATATTTTATTAATAATACAATATGTGTAAACACATTTATTTATGGCTCCAAGCATACTGAGTATTACAAGTGTAAGCTCAAGACAAGCTGTTTATAGTGAGTTACATGACAAGACTAGCCAGAAGGGTCCGAAAGAACCTCACATCCAGGACAGTTGTGAAGACTCTCATGAATGTACAACGCATTCATAGCAGTAATGTCGTTTACATTTTGGGCATGCTAGCCGAACACCAACCACCTTGCTTCCTGTTAACACAGGAACCACAGATAAGAATGATAAAGCTAATTGAGAATGAAAGAGATATGACTGGATCAAGCACCTTCCTACATCAGAAAAAGACGGATGTAATAAAACTTACCAGGATATGGAAGCTGTGCTTGGCAGCCAAAGCAGAATTTTTCTATGGCCTGCTTTCCTTTTAGTGCAGAATCCATGTTGAATTCATCAAATGTTGGCACAGGGAATAAGTGATGATATGACCTTGCCAAGTGAGGAAGGAAGGAGGAGAAGAGACAAGTGTGAGGCCGCAAATATGACACTCAGTTGGTAACTCACAGACGCGACCTCTGCAGCGTGGACATGTGTAACCTCCTCCAATCTTTACTTCTCCATGGCATGCACATATAGCAACAGAACCCAATGCTGCCTGTTGAGGAAAACCCATTCTTACAAGACTTACCAATGCAGCCTCTGCAGATGCAGGAGGTGGAAGTACATGCTCCAGTATTAAATCTTTGAGGTGATTCTGCCATATTCAATAAGAGTTAATGAATTTATGAGGGGTAGGGTTCCACTCTTATTGATCTTATATAGTCAAAAATTGACTGATCTCGCTCAATGCTACAGTATAAGTGCCTCCAGTCTTTTCACACAAGAGCTTGCAAATGTAAATTTCTGCAGCAACACCAACAAACTGAACACCTTATCTTAGCCCATCTCAACTGCTGCCTGTAACACCATAGCTTTTCAGTGTCTATCAAATCGTGACACATACATGATTCACGTTCCTTGTTTAATAAACTTTCAGCTATAAAAACTTTTAGCTGAAATGCATACACTCGGGAAATATTTCTGAAGGTCTTAACTTAAGTGGCTATTTATCGCAAAATTGCTATATTTTTGTATTTTGGAGAATTTTGCTTCTTAAATGGATAAAATTTATCGCCTTCCAAACAAAATTTGAATCTTAAATTATCGCCAGAATAGTTATATCCAGATTATGATATAGCGCCACTAAAATCATCACTGGTTTTAAGTGTATATGCAGTATATGCAAAACAATTCTGAAACTAGAAGAATTGAAACCCCAGAGGCAGGAATAAAAATGGGAGGAAATCAACGCATACATCATGAAATGAGCAGTCGGATTAGGCGACAAACAATGGCTTAACTTACCCGCGAAAAATCTACGATGACATAGAGATAACGAATAATCCCGCGTTGAACATGAGGTCCTACTGCTTGCAAGCGATGACGATGCGCCCTCTGTATCGACGGACTTGAGCAGGCCAGATTCATCTTCCACAATGGATTCCCAGGAAAGGTCTTCTGCATAAGCCCTCTCCCAAGCTTCTGTATCATGCAAGACATCGTCGCCATCTCCATCCTCTTCCGGTATGTCCATGCCCTGGTTTCTTCACAATGAATGAAGTCTCGCGTTTTAGGGTTCATAACTCGGATATAAAAAAAGCATTGTGGTCCAGCCTGTGACATATAATAAATTTAATCACGGGATACAATTCTACCTCTCATCAAAAATCAACGGCCAAAAAATGGAGCACTCTAGAAATACTATTTAGTACACCTAGTTGAATACGACGACAAAATCATAGAAAAACCTTAGTAAATATTGTACAAAAACACAAAAGAAACCCCCTGTTATTATGCTAGATATTGGTTGCACTTCGTTGATGGCAGCATACTCCCCCATTGGAGATATAATCTCCCACTCCTCCCCTTTTTTCTTTTTAATTGAAAGATGCTCATAATCTCCCACTTTTTGACCTTGAAAGTTCTATAAATGAGGCAAACATGCAGACACTATAGGAGACATGGATTTCAAATGAAGAGTGAAGGCAAAGAGGATGCACATAGAGGCACCGGCGTGAACAGTAGAAAAGTCTAGCGCCAAAATTTGATGGTTGCTGCATGTGGGCATGTGCACGGTAGGCAGACAAAGTAGGCATTATTTTGGTACGCGGTAGGATTTCCGAAAAATAAGGGCCATTATGAAAATCCGCCATGTGATTCCAAATAAGCTTGCTCCTTCCTCTACTTGCCAACTAATATGACGTGGAATTCTTTAATCCAAGTTATGAGCCAATTTGAGATCCCAAATCCGCTCTAATGGATTATAAAGAATAATATCAATTGGTCATCAATGATAAATTGTGGATTTATGCAATAAAGCTATTGTCAGATGCTGTGAAACTTATAAAGAATGCAGTTTGCTTGGGCCAGGCAAGGTACCATTCACTAAATTTATGATATGTCAAATTTTAAGTATGCAGAGACTTCTAGAATTTGCCAAACTTGGAACCAATAATCCACAAAATGGATTTATGAGTCTTTAGAGCATTACCAGCAGTCTTTAGACCCAGGAAATTCTAGAAATCACTTAAAGTAAAGGGGGCAGGGAACAGAAAGCCATTGAATGGGCCACACAAGATCGTAGGAGCCGATTGGGAGAAGTACCTTGAGAAATTATATAAGACAGGGGCATCACCAATGCCAATACCTGCCATACAGGAGATAGACAAACCGTGTTTTAGCCTGTAGGAAGTAATGTTCGCACTCCATAGGATAGCCAATAACAAAGCCCCAGACCTTTACGGTTTGACTGTAGAGCTACTGAAATGTGTGGATACAGTAATTGGGAAACAGATCACCAACATCTTCAATGGCATAGTCCACACAGGACTTCCAGATAGATGGGCATACAACAGGGTAATACCCCTGCACAAAGGGGGGAGCAGGGAAGAGCCGGAAAACTATAGAACGATAATGGTGAGCTCTATCTTCGCAAAGTAGTTCAGGAAGGTTTTGGACATCAAATTGAAAGAGTGTACAAAAACAGGTAACCTGAGGGCACAAGGACAGGCTGGCTTTAGACCAGAACACTCAGCCATAGATCACCTGGTAACCCTCTGGATACTAATAGAGAAAAGCAGATTGCAGGGAAACAAAGTGATATGCTGTTTTGTGGACTTTAGAAAGGCATTTGACACTGTCCCAAGGGAAAAGTTGTTACAGAGATTAATAGATATGTGGGCCCCAGAAGGCATGGTAGGATCTACTGCACGCTTATACCAAAGAGTGTATGCGAAAATGGAACAAGAAGAGCAAGCGATAGATTGTGACACATGAGTTAAACAAGGGTGCCCTCTGTCCCTGACATTATTCGGTATATACATAGATGTGTTACAGGGTTTTATCGGGGAACAACAAGGAGACACGGATGCCCCCACACTGAGGTACCTATTATGTTATATGCTGATGATTTAAGCATGATGGCTACAAAGAACAAAGGTATGCATAGGTTGTTAAGGCTCCCAGAGACCTTCTGTGAGAAAACAGGGTTGACAGTGAATCTCACGAAAATCAAGATAGTTACGTTTGGCACCAGGAACAGACACAGACCCTTCAGGTATATGGGAACATAATTGGAAGAATCAGCAGAATACAAATATCTAAGATACGATGCATACGGGACAAGCAAATGGTCCAGGGGCGCAGATACCAGATTCCAGGCCACCACTGCAAGCTACTTCAATATGAAAAATTTCTGTAATAGGAGCAGAATAATTGATTGGGAGATCAAGTGCTACCTGTTCAATGCAGTGGTTGCGTCCATACAACTATACGGGGCTGAGGCTTGGGGACCTGGCTTACCAGACAAGAAATGGGACAAGCAAGAAGGGATCTTTAGGCAATGGCATAGATAGGAATTCAAAGTGGGGGCAAATACACCACTGACAGCTATAGTATATGAGACAGGCCAGAAACTAATGGAGGTAAGAGCATGGGAAAGGACCATCAGATATTTAATAACTTGTTTGCTGTCACTATTTGGCTAGAATGATATAAAGACATAATAGAATTCCTCTCTACTAATCAACTACCTGAAGACATGAACCCTATAGAAAGGAAGCGATTGGTCCTAAAATGCAAACCCTTTACCATGTTGGCTGGCACCTTGTATAGAATTGGAAGGGATAGTATTTTGCGTCGATGTATATTCCCTCAGGAAGTTCACAAAATTATAGCTGTTTGTCATGATTCTCCTGCCGGTGGCCATTTTGCTAGTGATATAACCTCTAGAAAGATTCTCAGTACGGGATATTGGTGGCCAACTATGCATCATGATGTGAAGGAATATGTGAAATGTTGCGATCCTTGTCAGAGGGTGGGTAGACCAACTAGGAGGGATGCTATGCCCTTGAATCCCATAGTACCAATCTTTCCATTTGAAAAATGGGGAATAGACTTTGTAGGGCCCATAAGTCCTCCTGCATGGCAAACACGTAATGAATATATTCTAGTATGCACAGACTACGTCACTAAATGGGTTGAAGCAAAGGCCTCCAGAAATGATAATGCTGCTACTGTGGCAACTTTTTTATATGAAAACATTATTATTAGGTTTGGATGTCCATTGGAATTAGTCAGTGATAGAGGATCACATTTCGTAAATGAAACTATTACTGCATTAACGGAACGTTATGGAATTTCCCATAGAAAAAGTACACCTTATCATCCTCAGGCAAATGGCCAAGTGGAAAGAACTAATAAGATCTTGTGTAACATTATGACCAAAATCTGCAATGCTAATTGTACTGATTGGGATAAAAGACTGCTAGATGCTTTGTGGGCCTATAGGATAGCCTATAAAGTCACAACCAAATTTACACCTTTTATGCTAGTCTATGGACAAGAGGCCATTTTGCCAATTGAGCTGGAGATTCCTTCTTTGAGAGTGGCAGTACAAGAAAAGTTAGATGAGAATGGCAGTCTGAAAGCAAGATTGGACGAGCTAGAGAGGTTGGATGAGGTAGGTCTCCATGCTTTTATGGCAAGGGCGTCATTACAAGGGCGGCAAAAAGAATGGTATGATGATTACAATAAGAAAAAGGTAATTTAAAGAGAATGATTTAGTTCTTTTATACGATAATAAACACTGGAAAAGGCCGGGTAAACTAAGAATGAGATGGGTTGGGCCTTATGAACTTAAAAAAGTTTACTCTAACGGCTCTGTATTGTTACAAGACTTGGAAGGAAATGAGTTGCCTATGAGAGTAAATGGCGCAAGACTAAAAGTATACTATGCATTGCGTACCTTTAAGAAGCTTCCAGACGCTATGTGAGATTCATCGGGGATGATGAATACGTTAAGGGGGCCTAATACTAATCTCTTAATTGTGAAAAATAAAAAATAAAAAAATAGAAAATAAAAATAAAAATTACGACACACTAATAGGATTGAAGTACAAGTACAAGTCAAGTTATGAAGATACAAAGTGAGCACTTTGCTTTTGAATTTCAATTGAAGAAAATATAATAGCAATATATTGGGGAAAATAAAAATCTACATAATATAGAAGATGCCATCATTCATTAGTAAGGTCATGATAATGATCGACGAAAAATACAAAGGGTTTTCCCAATAGATAATGACGAAATTTTTGGATTGCATAGATCATACCCAATCCCTCTCTCTCATTGGTGGAGTATTTTTTCTCTACATTAGATAACTGACGACTAGCATAATAGATAGCGTGATCCCACCCATCCTCTTGCATTTGAGATAATATGGCACCAATAGCATATGCCGAAGAGTCTATGTGGACATGAAACTCATCCTCCCATTTAGGAAATTTATGTATAGGGAGAGCCGAGCAATCAACGCCTTTTAACAATTCAAAATGCACGCCAGACTTCAAAAATACACATTAAGGGGATTTAGTGAAATATTATATTTATCGTTACGGAAATATGGGCCTACCTGTTTGCGTGTTGGCCTGCAAAGCGGTGCTGATGGGCCGAAATTGAGTCAGCGAATATACCTTCATGTTTTGGCAGTTTCAGTATCAGGCCCTTCCTTTGTGCGTCGGCGTAGTTCAAAACGCTAATAAAGCCACCGCGATTGCAGTTTTTAAATTAATCATTCTGACTCGGTTATACTGTTAAATACCCATCTTTAATAATATTCATGGCTTGCTACAGAATCAAGTATAGAATCAGTAAAAGGGACTGGAAATCTGTCTTTTCTAGTTACAACATTCAGTCTCCTATAATCCACACACACTCTTACCTCTCCTTATCTCTCTTAGGAACTACAACAATGGGTGACAACCATTCACTCTTCTCTACAGGTTCAATAAAACCCCATAAGACAACATCCAACGATTCCGAACTACTCTAAAAAAGTGAAGGAATAAATTGATAGTTTGCACATCCATATAGAACGAATCCGAACTACACTAAAAATGTGAAGGAAGAAATTGATAGTTTGCTTGAAGCAGGTTTTATTGAACCTGTAGAGAATAGTGAATGGTTGTCACTCATTGTTGTAATTCCTAAGAGAGATAAGGAGAGGCTAAGAGTTTGTGTGGATTATAGGAGATTGAATGCTGTAACTAGAAAAGACGGATTTCCAGTCCCTTTTATTGATTCTATACTCGATTCTGTAGCAGGCCATGAATATTATTATTTTTTTAGATGCGTATTCTGGGTATAACCAGGTGTCTATTTTTCCAGATGATCGGGTTAAAACTACCTTTGTCACTGAGTGGAGCTACTTTGTGTGTAGGGTGATGCCTTTTGGGCTGTGCAACGCCCGACAACTTTTCAAAAAGTGGTTACGAGTGCCTTTAAGGAATACTGAAGAGAGTTTATGGAGGTCTTCCTTGATGATTTATGCGTCTTTAGCACACGAATTAGCCATATAGATAGATTAAGATTATGTTTCAAAAAATGTGATGAATATGGTATTTCATTAAATCCTTTAAAGTGTAGAAAAGTGTAGAAAAGGATGGATATGATCAATTAAGGATTCCTCCTTTTAAGGATGATAATTCTAGTGTTGCTCTTGAAGAATGGATGGGATGTGTAAATTCTTTCATGGTGAGTGTGGAAGAAGTTGGAGAAGAAGAAGAGCAAGAGGAGCAATATCTGGAGTATTTCTCTAAGCATGAGAGGGGAGAGTACAAATTGAGGGAGGTGCCAACCAATAGTGAGGCTGATACGAATTCTATACTAACCTCTTCTAGGATTGTAGAGTTGAATTTGGGAATACGAGAAGAACCGAAGATGGTGAAACTTGGAGCTCAAAATTCAAATGAAGAGCATCAAAGGTATTTGGATTTATTTATGGAGTATAAGCACATCTTCGCGTGGATCTATAGGGATTTAAGGGGTATATCACCAGCATTATGTACGCATAAGATTATCCTAGAGCCTCATGATGCATAAGATTATCCTAGAGCCTCGTTAACGCCGCTTTTTGGCATCGTTTTCCACTTCACATTATTCCCCCTTCAATGACCCTGACGTCCCACATTGAATCCTCTCCTTCATCGAATACAACCATCAAGAAGAGTTTTCACCAATGAATCCCTCATCAGACAATCGAATATGAGTAACCTATCAAGAAAAATCCATTAATCCACAATCGCATTAAAGCATTTCTTCACTTGAATAGACCTTACAAGAACAAATATCTACTCTACCTTAAGTATTTTGATTCATTTTAAGGTCATACACCAAAGAAAATTTATTTTGAATTACATCTTCAATAATGAGTCTTAGCAAATGGCTAATGTGCGCGGACTTTCTTTGGTTAGCCTTTGTTCACTTCCCACAATGAGAAATACTCTATCACCATCCATGGATCCTTAGTCCACACTATTTACCCAACACAATTTAGATACCTATGGCCACCTTTACTTTCTTTTAAAAGTCATTCATTCCTTTGTATTCCAAAAGGAGGGTCCACCTAGAAGATCCATGTGGGATATATGCCCTTAAAGCTTAACCACAATGTTCCTGCCAAGCGAGGTTTTCACTCTGGGCACAATGGAATGCAGATGAGCTTTGAACCCCATAGGTCTAAATCCATCATGCTTCCACCACGCATCAATCTAAAACCGATTACGTTGTGCAAGTGGGATAGTGCATGGGCGAAATGGAGAGGGCTCCATCCAATGCCCAACCACCGCTAACACCCCGATCTTGAAATAATGGAATAAAGTTTTCATTTATCATTATTTTTATTTTATCTCTCTTCTCTTTCTTCTCATCTTTGTTCTTCTTCCAAATTCTCTTTATTACTTTTTTTTCCTTATTTTTCCCACTTCTTATTTATTCATGAATCTTTATTAGTATACTTTTCCAAGCTTTGTAGTAACTGGAAGCATTTCCTCCTTTCCAAGTGACATTGGCCAAATTTAAAAATCAATACCACACTATCCCTCATATTAATCACACAATAATTTTGCCTCCTCCCTCACATTGTTAATATAATTTAATCCCCTAAGAAATTTCATTCCATCATAACCTTTACTAATGAATGATGGCATCTTCTTTATTATGATTTTAATTCTTCCTAAATATATTGCTATTATATTTTCTTCAATTGAAATCAAAAGCAAAGTGCTCACCTTTATATCTTCTTCATAACTTGATCTTGTACTCAACTTATTAGTGTGTCGTAATTTTTATTTTTTTTATTTTATTTTTTTTATTTTTTAATTTTCAATTATTTAGATTAGTATTACACTTAATGTATTCATCATTCCCCGGCGAATCCTTTCACATAGCCGCCCTCGAAGCTTCTTAAAGGTACGCCAAGATAGTATACTTTTCTTTTAGTCGTGTGCCATTTACTCATAGGCAACTGTATTTCCTTCCAAGTCTTGTAACAATACAGAGCCATTAGAGTAAATCTTTTAACTCATAAGGCCCAACCCATCTCATTCTTAGTTTACCCTACTTTCCGCTGTTTCACGCATCGATAAAAGAACTAAACTCATTCTTTAATTACCTTTTCTTATTTGTAATCATCATACCATCTCTTTCGCCTTGTATTTGACTCCCTGCCATAAAAGCACGGAGATTTGACCTCATCCAACTTCTCTAGCTCATCCAACTGCCAGACCGCCATTCTCATTTAACTTTTCTGTACCGCCACCTCAAAGGAATTTCCAACTCAATTGCGGCAAATGGCTTTGTCCTTAGACTAGCATAAGCAAATGTAAATTTGAAGGTGACTTTATAGGCTATCCATAGCCCACAGCATCTAGTGCCTTTTATCCCGACTGGGTATGATTAGGCATTGCAGATTTTGGTCATAATACAAGGTCTTATTAGTTCTTTCCACTTGGCCGCTTTTGGCTCGAGGATGAGATATGCATACTTTTCTATGGGAAATTGAGCAATGTTCGGGCCACGCGGTAATAGTTTCATTTCTATGAAATTTGATCCTTATCATTGACTAACTTCCAATGGACATATCCAAACCTAATAATAATTTTCATATAAAAAAGTTGCCACAAGAGTTAAAAGATTATCATTTCGGAGGCCTTGTTTTAACCCATTTTAGTGACGTAGTCTCTGTGCATACTAGAATATATTCATACGTGTTTAAGTACCTAGGACTTAAGTGGGCCCTACAAAGTCTATTCCCCATTTTTCAAATGGAAAGATTGGCACTATGAATTCAAGGGCATAGTATCCCTTCTAGTTGGCTCCTTACCCAATTTCTCCCGACAAGGATCAACATTTATATTCCTTCACATCATGATGCATAATTGGCCACCAATATCCCGTGACCGAGAATCTTTTCTAGAGGTTATATCACTAGTAAATGGCAATCATGACAAACAAATGGCACTCAGAACTTCTCGAATATACATCGGCTGGCCGTAAAAATACTATCCCTTCCAATCTATACAAGGTGCCACCCAACATGGTAAAGGGTTTTATCATTTTAGGACAAATCGCCTTTCTATAGGGTTCATTTTGGTTGATTAGTAGAGAGGAATTCTATTATGTCATTCGCCAAACAAGTTGATGTTAAACAAGTCAAGATATGGTAATCATCCAACACCCCTTATCCTTAGGAACTCCCTATTAGTCTAGACAAGGATATGCAGTGCATGGAGCCGCCCTCGCGACTACAATTTTAAATTGGAACTCCCTCAGAACACAAGAAGCCATCTAGTAATTCTATCAAGTTTACATCTTCTTTTTTATTTTAAGATGTTGTTGTTCCGTGCCAAAGGGAACGCTAGATCTTACGCCCGCATGCTGCTTCCTTCCACTTTATGCTATTTCTTCTTAGATTTTAGTTGGTTTCCGAATTGAATGCGAAAATTTCGAACCTCGTGACCGCCAAACATTGAATGAGAAAAAGTCTCGATTTTTGATGGGATCATGCTTTTCAATGAAATTTTTGTTCTACCATTTTGCTGAAGATTTTCAAGGGGATGCCTTTTGCATTTTGGTGCCTCGGCCAGCCCCGTAATCCAAATACCAACTAATCCACAAGTTGAAAGGTGAATACAAGATCATTCCTACTTCTTCTAAACCGATGATTATAGTTTTGTTTCAGAAAATCTTCTCGTTGTTCTCTTGCTTACCAGTGTTTTCAAGGATGTGATTTTTGAAAGGGCATCTCAGAAACACCAGGTAGAACACACCATTGGGCCAACTTTGGCTGATCTTTGCTACTATTAACATTTTGCTCTGTAAATTCCAACCTTACGTTACCTTCTAATATTTTACAAAGATGCAACTCTTCCTCATTTCTAAATGCTTATATTTGTAATCGATTTGTTTTGGCTGGAGGTTCTATGGGTACTTTTTCTTTGGTTCTAAACTTTAATCATAGCCTAAAATGAAATGCAATCAAGGTGGATTAATCGTGATTTGACAGGCCAAGCATATTTTCAAGGAGGAGCGGATTTTCCAAAGTGAGGAGAGGTCAAGGGTGTATGCGACCTCCCATTCATGGTTTTGGCAACCCCCATTTGCTTAACTCTTGCATTTTGCAGTATTTGATCATTCATTTGAAGCAAGAGGAGTTTCCACCAAGGATTTACTGCAAGGGTAATTCTCAAACCCATAAATTGATTGCCTAAGATTGGTTCAAGATTGTGGGCACTACCTCGCTGCAAGCAGACTCCCACCTCATGGAGATATTATATGCGGTTTCTTCCTAGATGATCTTTGCTCCATCCCATCGCATAAGTAATCGCGAAGTTAAATTTGTCGGCTTGATTGGTAAAGCCCAATTGCGGATTTCTTGGATAAATTTGTAGGTTCTTTCTTGCAAGATATGTGTGCTCGAATATATCCGTGGATCTCTTAGCAAATTTCGTGAGCATCTCACCAACCATAAGTTTTCAGCACGCACTTGGGCTGGTCCATATCCGAAATTCCTTCGACTGCCTTTTGAATTAAAAAATAACAATTAAAATATAGTACTTTTGGAAAATATCAGACAGAGAGTTTAATCGGTGTACTTTATAAAGAGAGAAAGAATACGTTTTTAAGATTAAGATCCATGTTTGGGGAATGCAAGATATAGCTTAGAAAAAATTCAAAGATCATATCGATAATCCCGAGGATAAATATTTGAAGGAATTGAGAGCTCTTAGAGCTTTGGAAGAAAACGAATTTGAGCATTTGTAAACTTTTCCTCTTTTGTCCATTTCTTTTATTTAGTGATGTCCATGTGCTTATTCGCATTTATTTTGTCAAGGGAATATTTTTTTTGTCTCGATCAATAGCAACATGTCAGTTTCTTCGCACACATGTCGTAGATATTCCGGTATTATTAATACTTTAAAGTTCTAGTTTGCAGAAAAGTGCTTATATTACTTGGGTATTTTCTTTCTAGTGGACACTCTTCACCCATGTGCTTTAGGTTGATGAAAATTCGATTCCATATCCTTACCTGGCGTCGATGGGCTTCATGCAACTGTAGAATTCTTCTTATTGTGTAATGCTTTGTCATAGCTCAAAGTTTTGAGGTAATCTTTCAGCACTTTCCTATTACTCCATCTTCGCTATAGATAACTTTTTGAAGTTCAGACAATAGATATCTTTGTGAACCAATATAGAGTCTTTGGATTCTTTTCACGCTTTATGCCCAAAAGGCCTTAATGCACCGCTTTCAACAATGTGATAAGCTCTTCCATCATTATGCCACCAAACTTTGGCTCTAACATCTATTGTATATATCTCAAGAATACGGGCCCCGAGCTTGCTATAAGGCCTGATCTGCTTTTATCAAATTCGTGGCAAAAAGAGCAAACAACAAAGATCGTACCCATGCAGAGAGCCTTGAACTTATATCCGCTCGCCAATAAATATATGCTCTGCATGGACCATATGGTTCCTATAATTTTAGGCCTTTCACTCATTCTAAATTTTGCCATGGTATCAAACCATAAGGTACTTTCAAATCCTCAGAGGAATTATCTTGTTAATTTCTCGTTATGTTTAAAGTGCTTATATACAAAGCTTTTCACTTGCAAGCTTTTCATCTTACTTTCTAAGACCAAAGGGCTCATGTAAGAGAATCATTTAGCTACATGATTAGCTTCCAAATTTTCAAGAGTATGGCTGTAGAAGTGATGATCGATCTTGCTACATTGAACTTTTTAAACCTATATTTCTTTAGTGTCGACTGCTCTACAAATCATGCCACCATTATTTTGAGTCTCATAATCCTTTATCTTTGCCAATTATTTTCCTTGAATCTGGATCGCTTATGCTGCATCTAATTGCACCTATTTAGATTTGTTGTTGCATCTACGATAAGCTGTGTTTTAAAGAGTTTTATCATCTTTTTATACCAAGAACTCATACCATGTACGTTGATGGTTTTTAAACAAGGAGCTCCTTTAGATTAGACTCATATTCATGTGAGCATTGATGGTTTTGGATAAGAGCCCTGTGATTAGTCTTTTATGTGAAGTTGCTCTATTATCCCTCAAGAAAGAAATGTACAAAATGTACATCACTAAGGTATACAAGATGAAATTTGTTGGTACTTCCTTATTATTATGTGTATTAGTCACCACCGGATATTGTACCTGCTCATTTTGGAGTTATAAAAGTGAGCAATTTGAGTTTAGGAAAATCGAGTTCATGGTAATACTACTTTCTTTCCGGCCCAAGTATATTTTTTATGCATTTACCAAGGAAGAAGTAAGGACGCAGGAGCAAAGAATACCATGAAGGAAGGATTTAATGGGTTCATGGTAATACTGCCATTATGGGTCTGTATATTTTTGACACCTTAGCAAGGAAGAGGTAAGGATGCGCAAATAGTGACAACTTGGTGAAATGCCTTTATTAAGGAAGAGGTAAGGGCTAATGTTGAATAACAAAGTGATGTAGTAGAAAATTCAAGGATGATAACTCCCTTTCCATCTTCATGAAGATATGATTTTAAAAGGATTGAAGTTAAGCTTTCGTTGCTATGCTCTTAGAAGCTTGAATTAATCCATTTTCACATTGTGCATGTCTAGAAGTCATGTAAGGAATGGATTTTCATTTGTAGGATGAATAACAAGGAAAAATGATATCTACAAGATTCAAGATGTGACAAGACGTTAATTTTGATATATTGTTTTTCCCTTATTTTGAACCTCATTGAACTTCAAGTTTTCAAATGTCATTTCAGATCTCACTGCTGGCACAACAAGACTCAAATGAGAAAACATTCCTGACACGTAACTCCAAATGCCAAAGCATATTGTGGATTGTATCACATGCACAAATGGCAAAGTATCTAATGGATTGTTTAGATGCGAAGACATTTTCCTTCCCTATAACTCTGCTCCACCTAATCGCTATGTCGACCACAAGTATCAAAGAGGATTTTGACATTTTAGATGTGTGGCGTAGGATTTTGATGTGTGATACCTAAGTGATTTTGACCTCAAAGTGGAATCATGAAATTAATGAGGGCCGGGACCGTTAAAGGCATTCTAGGCATTCGGACTATAAAGGCATTCTCGACCTAAAGTTGAAATGTGATGAAACCGATATGCCAAAAACTTAATTTATGCTATATAACAACCGGTTTGAGCTTTTGAGAACCTATTGAAGGCTCGCGCTGGCTCGCCGATTGTTTTTCTTCCATCCTTTCAAAAGAGAGTTTGTTTTATCTAGCAAGCACAAAGCGCCTAACAATGCCAATTTTGATGCATTTGTGTGTTAATTGCATTTGGTATCTGCCAATTGCAATTTTTTGTATTTCTACTTCATTTTATCTATTCAGAGCCATTAAGTTTTGTTACAACATGCTAAGAAGATATTGCAAATGTGCTGTGGACAAACTTCCTTCAAGACCATTTGTCTTTAAAAGAAAACATTCCTCCTTTTTCTCGCCCAACCATTGCCCAAGGCATCATAGCAAACATTCAATCTCTAAATTAGGTATACCATATGCATTTTGATGTGATTTTTCGGAATTAGTATCATACTGAGACCATATTTCCAAATTCTAATTGTTATGTTTATATTTCACAAGTGTTAAACCCCAAAAGTATAAGTGCTTTGATTTATTGGTGATGTACGCAATGGCTATGCTTAACTCTTTTACAAGTTCACTCAACATGTGTTGCTTTGGTTAACTATTTATTTTCCCTAGCCATTTTCCCCTTTGTCATAATGATAATTTCACGATCATTTGGTAACGTATCGACTGTGGGTGTATCAGTTCTTAATGACTCAAAGGTCCAAGCATGCATATAATTTGAGTCCCAATAACCCATCCATAGCTCTCAGATGCTATTATCCACACAGATAAACATACCCAACGACATATTTTTGCACCACATGCCCACTACAATATGTGTCTAAAATGCTAATAGTTTTCTCTTACACCTAATCAGAATCGCGGTACATGCTATCAAGAATACATGATAAACAATTTTCAAGTATTCCAACTCTATGTAATCCAACGTCATCCATGCACTCCATCTACCCATTCTATTCCGCATTATATGCAATATAGTATTCCTACCCATTCCATGCATCCATGGTTAATGCCCCGACCTCTCCAAACCCTTCACGCTTGACTCCATTACTTTTATGGATATGGCTACATTTACAACTCTTACATCTATCCATTCCACACATCCAAGACTAATGTACCGATCGCACAATGCTCTTTTGCCTATTAATCAAGATTTTAAGGCCGCAGGATCGATTTAAAAATACAAAGGGTTTTCCAGATAAACGCATTGAAATTTTTGGATGGCATAGATTCCACCCAATCCCTCTCTCTCATTGGTGGAATATTTTTCTCCTGCATTAGATAACCTAATTTCCACTAGCATAATAGATAGGCATCCTAATGCATCCTCTCAGATTTTGAGATCATATGGCACCAATAGTATATGGCCAAGAGTCTATGTGGACAAATGAAACTCATATCCTCCCATTTAGGAAATTAAGTATAGGCGCAGAATCAACGCTTCCTTTAATAAATTAAATGCACATCGCAATATATGGTCCATACATAAAGCATGCTCTTTCTTTAACAATGTTGTTAATGGTAACGCTTTTATCAGCATAGTGCCTTATGTAAATCTGTTTACGGTACCCTACATGTCCTAAGAAGGCTTGTAATTGTTTAATAGTAGATGGTGGTTCTAGTTCCATAATCACTTTAGTCTTATGCATACATAATGCTAGTGATATACCCTTAAATCCCTATGCGGTCCACGCAAAGATGTGCGCGAGCCCATAAATAAATCCAAATACCTTTGATGCCTTCATTTGAATTTTGAGCTCCAAGTTTCACCATCTTCTGGCTCTTCTCGTATTCCCAACCAACTCTACAATACCGAAGAGGTCACTATAGAACTGCATCGCCTTCATTATTGGTTGGCACCTCCCCATGTACTCTCTCCCTATGCTTAGATAAATACTCCTGATATTGCTCCCTCAAGTACCTTTCTTCCTCGCAACTCTTCCACACCACCATGAAAGAATTTACACATCCCACTCATTCTTCTCAAGAGCAACACTCAGAATTATCATCCTTTAAAAGGAGGAATTCTTAATTGCTCATATCCATTCTTTTCTACAATTTACTTGATTAATTTCCATATCATCCCCACTCTCTTCATCACTAGCCAATTCTCCTTGTAAGAGTTTTCAGTGTCACCAGTGTTATCCCACCTCTAGAATGTATATGGACTTTTATCTTAACCCCTCATTATTATAGCTCACCAATTTGAAGATAATGTTTCTGGTTTCGAGCCCCGTAATAACCATGGATGTCCAAGTAACAAAGGGTAAGTAAATTTTCCACAAGTCATAATGTAATATTACATAATCCACAAAAAAATGTATGCCTTATTATAGTCTTGATGCCTGTAATTACTCCCAATGGTCGAACCCGCTGTTGATCAGCCCATTTCAGTTTTGTATTTAAATGTAATCGGCATGTGGTCCGGTAATTTAATTTCTTCCTTATTCCTCGTGCATAATATTGATCCCCTTGAGCCCCATCAAACGTAGATAATCTTTTATTAATTCTTTATTACTCTATCTGCATAAGGGAACATATCACTTATAATTGGCCAAGCACTTACTATGACTTCCGGGGATATTCTTCAGAGTCAGAGTAACAAGACTTACTTTTTTGATTCTCGGGACTAATTGTAATAGTTGACTAAAAGTCAAAGAAGGCGTTAGGATTATCTAGATCCTTGAGAATATCATAGGGTGGATCATTCTTCATATTCAAGACTTTATATCTTTTATACTTAGCCTCTCTCCCCATATCTTAGGTGGCTGTAATTCCCTACAATTTTTATTTTATTTCTTTTATGCCTAGGTAGGTCCTCCTGCTCCATTAAACAATCCTTGTAGTTCTTCCCTCCAATAATTCTTCCTCATTGTTATAGGCCGCTTTGTTTGAAAAGATTCACCTCTCTAATTCCTCCCTTTCTGTTTTCTTACCCCTTCTTTCTTCTTTTTATTCCTTTCTTGGGTTCTCCTTAAGGTTCCTAGCACTTAGTTTCCACACAAAATTAGTAGAATGGTTCAAAAATACCCGCCCAAGATCAACTCCGCTAAATCCTCTTTGCCTTTATTATCTCGGAATTTGTAGGGAGCTCGCAACTTAAGTGTAACCCTTTGTGTTTGGCAGGAATCCCACATAGGTTGCAGTAATCAACTGTTTTCCGCTCAATGAGGTGCAAATATGTCCTCTCTCTCCACATCGATAAGCATTGACAAGCACATTTTTGCAAAATTTGAGGTTGTGTGTGTCCAATTTTGTGGTTCAGATCGACGTGGGTTGCAACTTAGAAGCACCTAGAAGCATCATAATTAGGAGGGGGATAAGCACATATTTTGTTCATACGTAGACATGCCTGTGTTGTACCCTATGTGCGGAGGCAAAGTAATTGTGGTCTAGATTTTAAGAAAAACAATTTTGTACAGTTTTTCCACAAATACGCTAATTTGGAACTCTAGGATTTGGCAGTGTAGGACATTCACATTCGCTGTGGTAAGTGCATCGTGAATCCCTCTACATTTTACACAATCACATATTAGTGCGCCGATCACTGTGGTCTATTCTTCATAAACTTTTAACTCAATTTAATTGAAGTTCATTCATTTGCTTTGTTAGACTATCAACCAAAAACTTCTTTTATTAATTTAAATCCAAGCTTTCAGTCTCAGATGTATTGACCATTGGCATACTTACCTCGAGGTCCAAGCGCTATTTACTATAATCAATAGTTCCAATCAGAGGCACCCTTTACACTGGAAAAAAGAATAAATACTCCAAGGACTGTGTCACCAACCCATTTCCATAATGTTAGAAACTTGTTGACAATTCCAAATGTACCGCCTAACACAGATGGCAAAAGTATATCCTGGGTTAGATTGACGATTAGCATTTATTTTAGCTTGTCTCATTGAAGTAATATGAATCTCTTGCAGCATCCAAGATGGCTGGAGTTTTCTGGCCCCAAGTAAGTAAACTTACATTCAAGTAGCAGCCCATTAGTAAAAATCTTACTTGATCTTCTGGGAAGGTGCTGGGTTCTTCAAATCAACCCGCATAATCTATCACCTCATAAATCAACATCTCACCCTGTAAGAGCCTAATCTAATCTTGTAGTTCATCAACATACGCTGTTAAATCCCATGTGCCAAATTGCTTTTTGTTCTCCTTTAATTCATCCCATCCCACGTAAAAAGGGTTAGCGCCTTCCACATTTTATACCACTCTACAAACCGCCCCATCTGTAAGGTAGCTTCTAAAAGTCTCTCATCTTTCAGCACTTCATCTCCTTGATTAGCTTTACTAATGGTCAATAATGCTTGAATATGAGAATCCGGCGCCTCATACTTCCTAAGGCCGAGAAGGTTGGATATTCTATCTTAGAGGTTTTATGAGCCATGGCTACGCTAGATCCTCTGAAGGAAAAGAATAGCTTCGTCACTTTCTTTCCTTCTTCAGCCCTTCTTCAGCAGAATGATCCCACAGGACTAGAGGTATTTTCCCAAAATAGAAGATCTAGCGTGAAATTTCTCTAAATCTCTCCTCTTCATCCCTTTTTTCCTGCCTAGCTTGCCTTCTAAAATACTTTTTCTCTTTGTATCTTCCTCAAAACTTCATAATTCATACACCACTTATCTATAAATTTACTTCTAAATGCTTATCATGCAACCACGACACCAAATTCCTGAATGTCTCCCCCAAAATTATGTGAGCTATCAAAGCCCAAGCCCACCAAGGCAATGCAGCGCATGAGTTATCACAAAATCATAATCATCTCTTCACTAAAGGTTAGAATATAGTACCTCTAAAGCTCTTGACAATCAACAACTGCCAACTACGCTAAACTCGCCCAAACTCTGTCTAACGTAGCACTAAGGGATGCAAGAGATAAGTCTCAAATTTAACATTCAGAATATGATTGCAGTTACAACCTAGACATATCTTATTGCCATTCATACCCATTTTTTATCCTTAGGAACAACACTGGACTATATTATCTGGAATCAATTCTGTCTAGAATACCTTCCTGTGGACGTCTTCTTTTTGGATGGGCTTCTCTCTGGCTACTGATGACCCTGAATCTTTGCAAACTGCTGGAAGGAACAACAAACCTTGCCGGAAGAATCTGCCTTCAAGCAATCTCGGCTCCAGAAGATCCATCCACCACGGCAACAATCAATTTGCCAGGCTTCCACTGGCTCGATCCAAGAACTCTTGGCTCCAGAGGGTGCGCTCTAGGTTGCGTATTGATTTCCAGACTCAGATCCCAGTTCTGCAGCATGCCCCAAAATGCTAACCGTTCTAATCCTTCTTCCATTTCTTTTTTAACACATTACTTAACACAATCTCCATCCTTAACATAAAATAAATTCTCCTATACCAAGATAATCTTCTCGATGGACACACACTTTGCAGCAGTAATACTCTGGCCATGAGGTTCAAATCCAACAAGTACTTTTCAGCTCCATCAATTTCATATTTATAATTTAAGTTCGATCTGACCGTCAAAAATAATCTAAACCATCCAAATATCATAATATATAACTTGGCATAGTTTTCAAGCGTCAATTTTCTCTAAGGTCCCAATTTTATAACGATCCACAATGGTTCACTAGCCTGCACCTTCTCCCAGAAGAAAAAATACACAATTCCTCTAAAATCTTCATTTCGCCCAAATTCCAGTACCAAAACTTGAATATCAGTAGCCAAATGCCTAAATTTTCTGCTAATCGCTTTTTGCATCGCCTCCACTTCACATTATTCTCCCTCCGATGAATCTGACGTCACTTCAAGAACAGAACCCTCCTTCAATATTGCACAAACTACTCATGTATGAGCCTTCCTACTACCAACCTTATCGTCAATTTCATGAGTAACTCTATCAAGAAAACCTATCGAACCACAACCCAAAAGCATTCTCTAACTAACAGTATCATGCTAAACAAACATCTACCCACCCTCCAAAATGTTCATCCATTTTGCAGTTATCACAATTAAACATTTATTATGTTTAATTCATAATCTTCACACAATGAGTCTTAGCAAAATGGCTAATATGCGCGGACTTTCTTTGGTTAGCCTTGCTCACTCTGTAATGAGGAAATACTCTATCACCATCCAAGTGGATACTTAGTCCACACTTATTTACCCCTAACACCATCCATGGCCATATTAGCTTCTTTAAAGTCATTCATTCTGTATTCCTGGAAGGAGTGTCCACCTAGAAGATCCAAAAGTGGATATAGGCCTTAAAGCTGCACCATGTTCCCATGTGGTTTTACCTAAAGTAATGAAGGCACCTCGACTTAAATCTAACAATGGAGCTAATTCTCGCACAATTTCACATGGCTTGTAAGTGTTTTCGGAACTCAACACCGGTAGTTGTTTCACTAACTGTGTGTTGACTGCTTCCCAACTCCTTGTTACGCCGCTGCTTCAAGAGGAGTTTGTATGCTCATCTGTCAATATACGCAAGTAGTGATATGGAGTCATTACGCTTTGTGAGTCCATGCCCAATTGAAAAGCCATTAAAGACAAAAAAATAATAAAATTCTCATTCTCTGAGGACTTTTATTTAGCTCAAATTATCATTATTATTTTACGTAATATGGCATTCAACCACTTACATAACATATCAATATCCAGGGATGTAACAAACTTTCCAATTGCTAACAGTTATCGCACAATGTGGACTCTGGTAGAAGAAGAGTTATACAAGCAAAGATACTGAAACCAAATTTTATAGATACGAAGGATACAAATGTTTTGCCCAAATTACACATTATCAACTGTACAAAAAGTGAATCTCACATTATCCTGAGTGAATATCATTGTGTTGACCAACAAATCAGGCTTTTAGGAGGTGCCATGCACACTATCTTCATCAGCCTGGAATATGGGCAAAAAGGACAAGTGATCGGTGTGCTATAAGGGTCTCAAAATCTACAAAGTGCAAGCTTCTCTATTCAATCTTCACAAAGGTATGCAATTTCCTCCTCAAATTACCTTCTCCTTCCTCCATTCCATTTTGCATTTACCTACCTTGACAAACATTAGCAAAATGACAACCCAATTTGGTTTATTAGAAGAACTCCACGCCTTGAGTAGATTGTATAGTATGTATATAGAATAGAATAGAATAGAATAGAATGAATTATTAGTCCCCAGCGTGCCCCGAGGCCCCGGATCGCTGTAGCATGGGCGAGCTCCCCGAAGGGGGGTGCTACTAGCTAAATATGTCGATATGTTATAGCCCTTTCCTTCGAGAGGGCTTTTCTTGGTTTCTATTAATACTCCAAGACCGCTATAATCGACATCATGATGTATCTAAGATGTGTCGCCATCATCGCCTTTAATTAGCTTTATGGCTCCAACGCCCCACCCTTCCAAGTGATTCATATTATGGGGCCCTTCCTCACAGGTGTCTCCTGACGTGATCTACCGTGATCTTTATTGTTTGTACTCACATTAGGATATGTACCGTTGTCCCCATCCTATACCGCATTTGTTTCCCCTCGATATCTTCGTGACACTATACATTCATTGGTGGTTCTCGGCCCCTCTCATTCTTCCCTGCGGTCACGTAATTTCACATATCCTGCTTCTCCTTTCTACTTTCCTCCATCTATTTTTTCAATTCTAGGTCATGACTTCCCCATCCTAAATCTTGCCAAGATGTCTCTCCTCGGGTCTTCCTGAGATTGTCTCCTCAGACATCCTGCTGGGTTCTATCCGTTGCTCGGTTGAAGGCTCAAAGACGTAGTGTCTTGGGGTCCAAAGATGCTTTTGCAACCATGTTCAGCCTATCGGCCCGCCTTCATTCCATTTTCCTTCGCTTACCATATCACTTCTAGATTCAAATTTCAATCCTCCAAATTCATACCGCCATATCCTTTAACCATCCACCCGCCCATGATGATGTGTGACTTGGCCGATTTGTCGACAGGCCGTTGATAGCTTTCCCGAATGGCCTCCTTGCATTATCCTTTATTAAATATCCGATAGTCCTTTCCCATGCTCTAGCCTCCTCCATTGGTTTCTCTCTCGCCTGGCCTCATACTATAGTCAGAAGTGGTGTATTTGCCTACACTTAAATTTCGTCATGCCATTGCCTAAAGATCCCTTCTGCTTGTCCTTTCAGTTCCTGCAAGCCGGGTCCCCAAGCCCTTGGGCCTCAGATAGTTGCGTGGATTTCAACCATCGCATTGAATGTAGCACTTGATCTCCCAATCAATTATTCTGGCCTCATTATAGCTCATTGAAGTACTTGCAATGGCTGCCCTGAATCAGTATCCGCTACCGACCATTTGCCCCGTCCCATGCATCGTGATCCTAGATATTTGCATTATGTTGATTCTTCCAATTTCGCTCCCATACCTAAAGGGTCTCGTGGCCGGGCCTCGTGCTGCAAACGAATTATCTTGGCTTTCGTGAGATTCACTGCCAACCCCTCGCTTTTCTCAAGGTCTCGGGAGCTTTAGCAAAAACCTATGCATACCTTTTGTTCTTTGTAGCCATCATGCTTAAATCATCAAGATATAACATAATAGGTACCTTGGTGTCCCTCGCTGTGGGGGCCCGTGTCTTCTTGTCACCCCCGATGAAACCCCTCAGAACATATCTATGTATATTCAATAATGTCAGGATGTAGGGCACCCTTTGTTTAACTCCTATGTCACAATCTATCGCTGTCTCTTCTTGTTCCATTTCTTGCATACACTCTCCGTATAAGCTGCAATTGATCCTACCATGCCTTCCTGGGTCCAAATATCTATTAATCAGAATAACTTTTCCTCAGATAAAGGTCAAATGCCTTCTAAAGTCCACAAAATGAAGATATCACTTTCTTTTCCCGTAATCGCTTTTTCTCATTAGTATCTGGAGGGTTACCGTGATAATCTATGGTTGAGTCCGGTCTCAAGCCACCGCCCTTGCGCCTCGTGTTACCTCGTTTCAGACACTATTTCTCAATTTGGTCGCCCGCAAGACCTTCCCGAACTACTTATGTAAGATAGAGCTCATCATTATCGTCCCATAGTTTCCTGCCTTTTCCCTACTTCCCAGTGTGGGCACACTGCCAGGCTGCCCATTCTACCCAAGCCCTGTGGACTATGCCATTGAAGATGTTGGGTGATCAGCTTTCCCAATTAATGTATCCACATTTCAAGAGCTATACAAATAAAACAATAAAGGTCTGGCTTGCTATTGGATATCCTATGGAGTGCGACCATTACTTCTCGCAGCTAAACACGGTTTGTCTATCTCCTCAGATATGGTGTATTAAGTACTGCTGGTGATGCCCCTGCCTTATATAATTTCTCAAGGTATCTCCCAATCGGCTCCTACATCTCAAAGGCTTATCTCCCTCGCTTTCTATTCCCGCCCCTTTACTTTGCTGCGGGGCCCAAAGAATTACCGGTATCGCTCTAAAGACTCATAAATCCATTTGTGGATTATTGGTTCCAAGTTTGGCAAATTCTAGTAGTCTCCCATACTTAAAATTTGACATATCATAAATTCAAAGTGAATGGTACCTTTGCCCCGGCCTAAGCAACCGCATCCTTTATAAGTTTCATCGCATTTGACAATATTTTTATTGCATAAATCCACAATTTATCATTGATGACCAACGATATTATTCTTTATGATTCACAGAGCCGGATTTGGGATCTCAAATTGGCTCATAACTTGGATTAAAGAATCTTAAATATATTAGTCAAGTAAGTAGAGGAAGGAGCAGCTTAGTTGGAATCACATGCATGGATTTTCATAATGGTCCTTATTTTTCTGGAAATCCCCACCGCCACCAAAATAATGCCTACTTTGTTCCGGCTTACCAGGCAATACGCCCACATGCAAATCCATTAAATTTTGATTGCATTTTGACTGCCATGTCGATGTTTTCTATGTGCATCCTCTTTGCCTTCACTCTTCATTTGGAATCCATGTCTCCTATAGTGTCTCGTGATGTTTGCCTCATTTACGTGGAATCTCAAGGCCAAGAAGCGAGATTATGAGACCTTCAAATTAAAAAGAAAAAGGGAGGAGGGGAGATTATGTCTCAATGGAGGAGATGTATCAACGAAGCAAACTTATAAAGTTAAGTGACGACATTGAATAATGTCCTATTTGATTGATAGGGAGAATAAAAGAGTTCAATTTTGAATTCCACGGCCGCAAAGTTGAAGTAAAGTTTATATGCATATACGCCTTCGCATATGGCAAAAGATACCACAACAAATCTCTTCCCAAATTGCTCTAAATGGTAACTATCGTTAATCGATCAGCCAAACGCGAAACTCGAGGCTAAACTATTTGGGCCAAGGCCCACCACATATGATCTCCTCTCTTTTGTTTATAGTTTTATGTTTATCCAATGTCAAGGATGCTGCCCCGAAAGATACAATGCCTCGTTGTTCATCATATGTATTACCTGCCAAGGTATGGATGTCACACCTTACGGATATGTAAGTACTAAGGTTTACAGCTGCTGATTATAACGTAAAAATCGTGGAGTTTAAGCTTGAGGTCAAGTTGAATTGCCCTCAAGCAAATTGTGTAAGCCACAAACTAATGAGAACAAATCAAAATGAAGAAATGCCCGCTAACGAGGTACAAGCTTAGATTGTCCGAGAACAATGGTGAGAATGTCAAGTATTCGAATGTAGTATATGTGAGTAGGCTCCCTCATGGGTGATACTTTAGAGTTGATAATAGGCATGAGTAAGCTCCCTCATGGGTGGTTGAGCAATGGATGCCGAAAGCAACATGGGAAGTTTTTGAACATATAGGGTTGTACTTTGGAATTCATAATAGATGTAGTAAGCTCCCAATGGGTGATACTTTGGAAGCAGTAGCAGGTATGTTTGGAGTTGATAATAGGTGTGAGTAACCTCCCAATGGGTGATACTTTGAAATTGGCAAGAGGTGTCAAGCTCTCAATGTGTGATCGCTTGGAAATGGTAGTAGATGTTGGTAGTAGGTGTATATGCAACGCGAGGCTGAATCGAGGTTGAGTAAGCTCCTAACGGATGACACTTTGGAATCGGGTAGTAGGACAACATGGGTGGGCCCAAATCGAGGTGAGGTAACGGGCCGAAGGCCGAGGAATAATAGCAAAGGTGTCCAAACCGAGGCGCAGGCTTTCTACCGAGGCCGGGCCGAAGTCGAGAATGATGCAAAGAAAAGGGCCCTCAGCCTCGCCGTATGTGCTCTTTCTAGTCTTATATTATAATGTTATTCGTAAGTAATGGATCACGCCTCTAAATTGATGGTTTGATTCATTCAGCGACGTGTCATCATCTTGACCTTTTATTCCAACTTACCTTTTTTACGGTTTTTTTCTTTTACGCAAGAGTTGCTTGCCCGTTAACTAGAAGTCGCTATTCAACTGCCGTGACAAACTCAAGAATCTCAAAATGGGTCACCTTTTACCCACTTCGATACGTAATCAAATTTCAAAATGGTCATACCAATTTAACCTCTTCACCATCCACGCCATGCATACCGCTTATGTCCACCCTGCATGATTTAAACCCTGTTCGAAGCCCCATTGTCTAAAAAACAATCTTTTTTCCTCAATTGATTGTTTATCTCAACCGAAGCAGGACCTTATAGGCCTCCCACTATTTTCATGCAATTGATCTTCTCAAACCTATCCCTCTCGAATCTTATTTCTTCCAGATATATTTGGGACTGACCAATCCCCGCCTTAAGATGGAAATGGGTTGCCCCCCCGCTTGTCCTATCCGTAGGAAACGTTTGTATGGAGGAGAAAGTGGTACTCCCCTCGCATTTGTTCAAAGAAGCTATCACAGAAATACTAATGCAATCAAGAAATTGCACTCATAACCATCACCGCAAACTTGAATGGCGCTCAAAGAGAATTCAAGGCCATGATCATCGAGAGAAAAATTGCCTTTGGCTAGTTAGAAGAGACTTTAAGAATCACGAGATGGGGTCCCATGTTGCCGAGGATTCAGAAAGGTTTTAAACAAAGGTGTTACCACTAAAGGCGCCTTCTTCAATCTTTCCGCTATGGTTAAAACCTTTGATAAATATAAACCTCCGTAACACGCCCAATAATATGACAAAGTTACACAAAAGATGACCGAGCCGTGGATGAGGTTTATTTGACTTGGCATTTCCTCGACTCTAACCACTCTTCTACAAAGGAACCGCACTGCTTCACGGATGGGTTCACCCCACCTCGCCTGAACAGATTCTTCTATGGGACCCGCTTAGACAATAGAAAAGGAGGAATCCAGCCCCCCTTCTTTGCAAAACAAGTTCAAAGTTTTAGAGGATCCCAGATTTCCTCAAGAAGACTTCATCGAACTCTCGAGTCCACGGGAAAAGGAATTTTACAGATAAGGCCTCAGGATCCACAACAGACCCGTGAAACCAGATTGTTCAATTCAGATGCCTCACCACCCCTCCACCACCAATTCTACTTCTTTGGCTGACCAAATCTTTGCTGACCTCTCAGCCACCCCACCCTCTAATCACACTTCTCAACTTTGACGCTCCTTCATTGATCCCCTTCTCCCACCATACCCCTATCCTTGTTCCAGATGATAAATATGGCAAGTCTATAGTGGACCTTATGAGCAAAATTGTCTCTAGCAAAGGATGCAAATTGTCTCAAATCTAAGGTCGCTTCCCCAATGCCAACAAACAAGATGATGAGGAGGGAGGCAAGTGATCACTCCCTATTTGTCTTAGTCCACAGCCGATATCCGCATAACCAAAGGTGTGATCAAGAGGAGGAAATCCCTCCTCCATACAAGATGGCCTTAGTTTTGATGTCGATTGTGAGTTTGTTAAATCGCCCTATCGATACCGGAAAACACAAGATTGAGCTTGGTCCACATGCCTTGCAACCGAATCTTGATGCTATTAATAATACCATCAACCAAGACACTGACCTAATTGTCCCCGATTCAGGAGGAGGATCTTAGTTGCAGCCCCCCGCATGACATTTCCAACATCTCCCCTCGATCTCTCAAGAAAAAATGAAAGGTAGGGCTCCATCTAAGTCCCTCTTAACAATGAGAATGTCCCTCATATTTACAACACTGAGTAAGTCCTCACCTCATGGTCCGGAGGAAACTCAATTACTAAGTCTCCCCGCCTCTCCTTCTTCTTTTTTTCTTGATTATGAGGGTTCTAACATGGAACTTAAGAGGCATCAAAGGCCCACTAAAAGAAGGCGCTTTTATTGCTTCAAGAAGAGACTTCGTGAGCGGACATTATCATGATTCAAGAGCTCGACTCTCGGTTTGAATCACCGCCTAATTTGGGGGAATGGACTGACACCGGTATGGCCTTCTTGCTATATTCCCCGCAGATGGCACCAACACAACAGAGAAAGGTGTCATTTAGTGACGCCTCTAGCACGCCCCGGTCACGCCTTTCCATGCCACGCCCGATGACATGACACGCACGCCAGTCAACCTAAAAATCCTAAGCCGCTTTGCCCCACTTCTCCTCCCCTAAGGCCCCCGGGACGGACGGGCCACCTCCCTCCCAAAACCAAGGATTTGGCTCGCCAATGGACTCGTGAACCGACATTGCCCTAGGGACCAAGTTCCGCGGGCCGAAGACCAAAACCCTGCCCCCAAAACTAAAAAACCCTTCTAGAACCCGCAACTCATGTGGTTTACGCCGGAGGTCCTCTCCTTGTCGATTCCTACCGACTCAGCCGATCTTGACGCGGAAGTGGGAGAGCTGAGACCCTAAAACTCCTGGGCCGCTTTTGCCCGGAAGTCCTCTTACCTAAGGCCCTCGGGACTGACGCACCTCCCTCTCCGAACCGCGGATTTGGTCACAATGGACTCGTAACGCCGACATTGCCGCCTCGGGACCACCGTGGCCGTAAGACCACTTATGTTCACCCAATTAAGAATGAGTTTTGACGTCGTCAGATACTACCGCGTGCTTAATTTATTTTGTTATAGCTTAATGCCATTTACATTATTTTTATTTTTTAGTTGTGACATGTTTGATACTGGGGCATGTTTGAGCCTAGAGGCAATGCTTGAGCCTAAGAGGCTTGTTTGAACCTGGGTGGCATGTTCGACCCTAAGGGAAATGCAATGCCTACACGTGGTATTTTGTTATTGCGACGCCATATACATTTTATTTTAGTATGTGACCTGTTTGATCTCAGGTCGCATGTTTGAGACACACGTCATGTTTGAACCTAGTTAACATGTTTGATGTAAGTGGCATATTTTAGCCACGTGTAATGTGAGCCTAGGTGGCAACATGTCATCCGTTCTGTGGTGTTCTAATGCTAACCCTTTGACCTAGACCTTCTCCAAAAATTCCGAAAATTGGGCTGTGTGCTGGAGATGAATCAGGAATCCAGCTGGCAAAAAATCAGAATTTATTTTTGTACAATGCATTAATTACGAATTTATGAATGTCTTGCCATCGCAAAAAGCGCTCCCACTTCTAATTGCCACATCGGGAGGAGGACAGCCCAAACTCCGCTCCGGCTGGCCTCCTGTTCGCTGCTTGGCAGCCTTTTCTCGCCGTCCTAATCAACAATGTGTACTCAAGACTCGCCCCCAAAATGCAAACCCTTCTAGAACCCGCAACCCACGTGGTTTACGCTTTGGAGGCTCTCTCCACCTGATTCTACCGACCTTTGCGCCGTGGACTTGACGCGGGAGTGGGGTGTTGACGCCGCAGAGCACGGACCCCTAAAATCCCCCTAAGCCGCTTGCCCCGGACTTCCCGCCCCTAAGGCCCCCGGGGACAGACGGCCACCTCCCCCTCTCCGTAATCACATTTGGCTCGCCAATGGACTCGAACGCCACATTGCCTTGGGACCAAGTTCTCAGGGCCGTGAAGATCCAGGGTCTCGGCCCCCAAAACTAAAAACCCTTCTAGAACCCGGGCAACTCACGTGGTTTACGCTTTCGAGGCCCTCTCCTTGTTAGATTCGCCGACCTTTGCTACTGGTTCTTGACGGGGAGGGGAGTGTTGACGCCGTGAGCGGAGACCCTAAAATCCTTCCCCGAAAGTCCTCTCCCAAGGCCCCGGGACTGGACGGGCTTAATCCCCTCTCCCAACCAAAGTCGCGATGTTTGAGACACACGCCATGTATGAACCTAGTTAACATGTTTGATGTAAGTGGCATATTTTAGCCATGTGTAATGTGAGCCTAGGTGGCAAATATGTCATTGTGACGCCATGTGTTGTATTTTTTCTCTACTTTATGTGGCATATATTTGATCTTCTATTGGAGCCTAGGTGGCATGTTCTAGTCTAGGGGTAATGCTTGAGCCTATGTGGCTTTTTGAGCCCATGTTCCACCCGTTTTTATTCCTCCATATAATGTATACCGGGAGGGAAGAAAAAGAATTGAATTGAATGGGTTTTTATTGCACACCTAAGACCAATAGACATAGCTTATCGTAAGGATTGCACCGAGGATGTGCATAATATTTGACATATAGAATTTAATGATCGCCTCCTCTAGGTGCTAACTAGGAGTCGTCATTGTTAGCATTGATTTGAATTGAAAATGCTCATGAAAAGGTGGGTTTTTTTTTTGTGACGCATTATGGGCCCACCAAATAACAATTTTGAACATAAACGGTCAGACTCTCACGCTTCAAATTTCAAAATTGTGTAATTAAAACCGTAATGAAGCAACATACCCGAATAGCATTCAAGACGGTCCCCGTTTCTTACGCTCGCCACTCCATTATGTCGCGGTGTATGTGGTAATCAAATTCTCTCGTAATGCCAAAGATTAGTACAAAAAGAGTCAAATACATGATTCTTAAATTCACCACCATTGTCAATGCTAATGCTTTTAAGGGCACATCCATCCGCAATTCCACCATTGCCTTCCACTTACGTAACGCTGAGAAAACATCGATTTCTTCTTGAGAGAAAAGAGAAAGAATAACGGAGTAATCATCAATGATTAAGAGAAAATATATGGCACCACCAAGTGACCGTGGCAATGGTCCACAAAGGTCCATATGGACCAACTCCAAAATAGAAGATGCACGAGGTCCAACATGATTAAAAAGAATGCCGACAAGGCTTACCAAGTACACAAGCCTCACATGGTACCAAGAGTGCCCGAGAATCCATCGAGAAGCCATTAACGACACCATGTCGCCTATGTCCAACAAGATCAAAAAGAGGCATGACAAAAGCGCCCATGCCATAAATCTCCATCGATGTCGCGGCAAGAAGAGCATAGATTAGACCATCCGTAATTCGCACTATATAAATTGTGATGGCGCATGCCAGCATTCAAGTATTAAGCCATCTTTCAAAAGGTAGCAAAATAACTCATCAAAGTAAAGATGAATACCAACATCGCTTAATCGAGAAACGTAAAAGTAAAATGACGATGTAAAGCAGAACATGTAAAACACCACGCAAAGAATGAATTCCCCGATGAGCTCAGAATGGGAGATCACCAATACCAAGAATTTGTTGATGACCGCCATCTCCCATATAAAAATATATTTTAAAAACGCCAAGGGATGGTAATTTCGAGCAAGGATTTCATATACCATATGTTTGCGCTGCACCTAGATGAAAATTGCACAAAGGTGTAAACATAATAGCTAGACAACACCGATAAATTCAAGATAATACTATAAGTTAGGAACTTAATATTTCAATACCACACACAATATCAATGCTCAACAATATATATAAGAAATACATTCCAACACTATATGTAGAAGTTGACACCATGGTGCAACACACAATAACACATGAATGAAGAACATGCCGTATACACACACATGCCCAACACCATAACAAAGCTCAACACCACATGCACACAATAACAATACCATCATTATTATTTGGGAGCAGGATGCACACCAATCTATCATCATGTTGCTCTGCATTCCCCAAAACATTTGTACTAGCTTGTACAGATGTCCAATTGTTCTTTCCACACCATAATCGCTCATTATCACGTGATGTATTAACACAATTAGCTTCCATATCTCGCTTTCATCCTCTTTTCTATCAAAGCATCTTGCAAATGCCATGGCCATCACGCACCACAATATTCACACACAATAGATTGATATCTAGATTGATATCCACGTGACCCACCTACCACGCCCATATCCACTACGCACAAAAAGTGTTATAATCATGGCGCACCATTATAATCATCACACCATACACACTACTACGACTATAACCCCCACCCATGGTCATATCCTCCATCATAACCTCGACCATAACTACGGCCATAACCACGACCAAAGGATCCATCATAACCACGACCAAAAGACCGAAATCTTTTTCTTTGTTCAAGACTCCTAAGGTGGGTTTTTCCTTGTATCCGCAACCATTACAGTGTCTTTGACGCCGTGGGGTGCAATAACTCTACAAGACACATGATCTTCTAAGGATTCACACGCTGCCTTCAAAAGTAACATGCTTCTTATTCATCAATATAGAAATGATGACCAATTCGTAGGATGGAAAAGTTTCCAATAGTCGCATCACCAATTCATCTTTGATATAGGCGCCCCTAAGCAGCCAATTGTTCAATTATTTCTTTGAAGCCATCAACATGAGTTCTAACAAGATTTTTGATGAATCATATTGAGATTTGCCAAACTCCTCTTCAAGAAAAGGACTTCTTGCTTTGTTCTCTTATTGTAAACCCGCTCTAAATAATTCCTGCACTCACCGATGTGATAAATTGATCAACATCCGCATGGATAGAATCTTTTCAATCCATACACTAAGAGACGCCGGCCGCATCATCTTTGGTTTTCCATTGCTCCTTCTCTTTAAGCCATGTATCAAAAGTTTGTCCAGAAGTAATCAATTGATCATTCAACATTGGTTGCTTGGGACACTCCTTTTTTCCAATTACATAATCAAGCAAATCATCACTCTCTAACACACATTTGATCTTCCTCTTCCAACCAGGATATCCAGTACCGTTGAAAACATAAATTGTTTTAGCTGACGAATCGCCCTTCACGGTTATCACCTGTAGCTCTGATACCATGATGAAAATCTAGACAAAGCATATAAAGGAAGAGAGACACAGAGGACGAAAGAGAGACAAGAGAGACAAGCGATGAAGTAATGTTAATAATAATCAAATAAAAAAGAAATGATTGAAGCATGAGCTTAACTATAACATTTGATAACTATAACATTTAATAGACATTAGAAACGATAAATTAAAGAAATGGTTGGAATATGTTCAATGAATGATTGAAGTGTGCTTCGAAGTCATCTGAAGCAATATCTGGCGTATTGAATACAAACATATGAATAAACTTTATATATTGTAATGTACATATTGTTCAAATTTTATATTTGAAGTGAACAATTTGTACCTTTAATTGGGCGAATTACCCAATTTCAAGGCCCCTAACAAAGGTCCGGGTCTTGTCTATCTTGTGAAGTCGGGTAACTCAAATAGGGCTTAATGGCCCAAATTAGAGGCCCAAACAACTAAAACCTTTACTTTTTGCATATTTCTCGATAACTCCGCCGGGTAAGAAATCAAAGCATCACCAATTTGCGTGACCATCATTTTTTTTACCTCTTGTCTTGTCTAGTAAGAGTAGTCTATAATCGAAGTCTTGTCTCAAGTAATCCAAGGGCACCAATTTGCCGCCATTGTAATTCCTTTGTGCCCAAATCCTTGTGCATGATTGATTGAACCACATTTCCCATTCGGGCTTCACATCAATTTGCCCGCACGGATATGCTTTGACGCAATTCCCCATGCACGTAACCCTTAAACTTAATATTTTCTTACATCCTTAGAAGTAGACATACCAAAACAAGCACCATTTTCTTACATCCTTAGAAGTAAACATACCTCAAAACAAGCACCATTTGAACCGAATCCTTCAAGAAATTTGCTTCCCCTTATCCTTATAATTCACAACGATCATGGCTGCATTCTACAGCTCCGTGAACTACTTTGAAGGGCCATAGCTTCAATATACTACACAATAGAAAACGGTCTTTTCCAATTAATCGCTTTGCAAAGAAAGAAAGGAATACTAGCAAGATTCATCAATCTCTACCGCATCTCGTATGAAACGCCAGGCTCTGCATAAAATGAAGGAGTGATTCTCTGCCTCTGCTCATCGGGATAGTTTCAATCCGTCATGGCGCCAAGCTCCAACACATGAATAACTCTATACTAAATAAAACACTCGGCCCACAAGCTTCTTCTTTCCTAATAGCTTCTTCCATGAGCTTCTTCTTCTTCTTCCATGAGCTTCTTCATTTCTAATGTACCAAACGCAGCATCTAAGCTTGGCCGATGCCCGTGTTCCCATACTGATGCCCGTGGCCGCCATACCCGATGCCCGTGGCTGCCATACCATACCCGATAATGTCAGCCATAGCTCAAGTCAAGTAGGGTTAGCAGCTAGGGTTAGGTTACGTTAGGTTAGCTCAAGTCGTTAGGGTTAGCGCTAGGGTTAGGTTACGCTAGGTTTACTTGTGAAATTGATTTTTCAAACTATATTTTAATTTTTAGTTAGGCAATGCATTTTTTCTTAAAAAAATCATCTATCTTCTTAGTTAATTGAATTTCTTTTTGCATCATGCCCTTTAGGCAACACTTCCAAGAACATTAAATCCGACATTCTTGAATGTCACCTGACGTGAAGCCGATTTAAACAAGGCGTCGCCCAATTTCACACTTGTATGTCCCTCTCGATAACCTATTACAATACTAACATTTAACTAGGTATGTGCAGAAAATAGCAATAATCCCATTAGATCACCGAATGGGAGACCTACCTCCGCCGCACAGATTTGCAAAACAAAGCCCGACTAGCAACACCTCTTATACGTATATGCTTTTCCGCCAATCGAAGCTTGTTCGGTGGTTCCTTGGCTTAATAGAAACAACACCGCCATCTCATCTACCTACACGCTTCCTAAAATTTGCATCATTCTATTAAAAACAATAATATTCCGTGAAATTTAAGGCCAATTTCGAGAGGCGATGAGGGCTCGTGGAAAGTCCATATATAATGAAACAATGCTTAAAAGGAAGTCTGCTTTTTTATAGACTACCATATTGGACCGACCTATTGATTCAACACCTTTAGACCCGGCGCATATCTTCAAGAACGGGGAAACTCTTTTTTATGGAAGCATGTATTTGGTCAAAAGACACAACAAATGCCGATGGACCTTTAAGGTAAGTAATACAAAGAAAGAGGCATGGATGCGAGGTGAAGGGCAACCACTTCCTCCGCAAAATGGGTTATTGCTAGGGCTGACCATCGAGCTATTTATGATGATTTAAGGGCCCTTAGAACACCAATCGTTATATGCAATCATTAACCGCCGCATTCACAAGTACTCGGGAGCCGACCGTTCAAAGTCCCATGGATCGGCATAAGTTCTTGCATGTAAGCAATTGAAGTTCACATATATGCACTACTATTAAATGTAACCCATACTTATATTTGGTGTTTGATCATGCGCTTTCATGCCCCCGACCTTTAGGGGATTTTAGACAAGGGACCATTGGAGGCAATAAGTGCCCTATCAAAGGTCATAAGGTTGTTACCCATGTTGATTTAGTGGTCCCCCGCCTATTTTATTTGTGGCTAAGTTTTTGTTGTTGTTTTTTTTTTTTTTTTGACCTCATAGGTGGATGTGTAAAATAACTACAATCGAAGACTAAATTGAAGAGATGAAAGTGAAAATGGCAGAGGCATGTTGCTTGTTGGAGAAGGAGTTTCCTACGAGCTTTTCTTGATACCAAACCCATCTTTTTGGTACATCTTATTGAGGAAGTGGAGCTCATGAACCGTATACGCGTAGATGGATGTTTTCCTTGGAAAGGTTTATGAAGGTATTGAAGGATATGGTGCCCAAAGAGCACGCCCCGGCTGGTAGTATGGTAGAGGGATGGCTTGCTAAAGAGTCACTTTTCTATATGATGTAATATATTTCCGCATGCATATCCAGATGCACCTCGCTATGGAGTGATGAAGGGACGAAAGATTGTGGGGTAGTGGCGTAAGGCAATGGTATGCGTTAGTCATTTCCGCCGATATGATCAATATAGTTAATCAATTTCTTCTTTACAATTCGCACCAATGGCAAATGGATTGCTCGCTATGAGAACGCAAAGAAAGAAATGGAAGAGAAGAGGCATGAATGGAGACGACATAATAGACGAGCCCCCGCACTCGATGGATATGAACCCCGATGGAAAGACAATGGGTACTACAGCTTTGACCGATGCATATTACAAGGGGAGTATATTACGCCTACTTTAATGGGCACGCACAAGGTATCATGAAAAAGGTAGTTGCAACAAATTATGTTGATGTCGAAATCGAGTATTTTCTTTTTGATGTTATTGTATCTATTGACATTAATGGTGCTTTTGAGAAAGATATATCTTACCCTTGATATGGTGGCATGGGACCCACTATCGCGGTGAGTTCTCTTGACATACACAGAAGACTTGTGGATCATGAGTCATGGCATCATTCACGATGGAGTTTCAATCAAGTGTTGCCGATCGTAATCGCCGTGAAGCCACCCGTGATTGGCCGGAAGTTAAAGACTATAATGGAGGTGGATGTTGGTGGCAATTTTAAGACCTTCATATTCATGCGTCCATTGGTTTGACCTTCAATTAAGGGGCCAGCCTACAAGAAAGTATTATAGAACAAGTGGCTTTTTCACACCAACTCTAGCAAGATGTACCGGTAGTGAGACGCTTTGTCCTTCCGCATAACCGCGAATGTGTACACACATATACATATCCACTTCAAAATTTAGACCATCAATATCAATCTCACGCCCGCCTTTTTTGACCAGATTTTTTTCTTTACCGATCGACAAGACCCAACATGGTGGTTTATCATACAAACTACACCGAGGGGACTTAATATTCCAAGGTGTTGTGCTAGAGGAGTCAATAACGCCCTCAAGAGCCCTCTCGCAGATCAAGGCATTCAAACTCACCGAAAACGAAAGCATCAAGAGGTTGACCACCACCATACTCAAGATCTTACACCGTGAGCAATTCCACCTAAAATACGATGTACTCTCGTGCATTATTTAAAGTGGCCATGTCGACCTCTCACGCAGGTAGTCAAAATTCAAATTCAAATTCAAATTTCCCCTCAACTCAATATTGCCTCCAGCATCCGCGCCATCCCCCATCGCGTATTGTACTTTCAACTAGGCGCTTTGTGGATAGCTCTCAACTAGGCGCTTGTGACAGCTCTCCTCAACTAGGCGCTTTTGCCTCCACAATGTAAGTTTTCGTGTTTTCATTAGCATGTAGCATGCGCCAGTGTAATCCGCTAGTACTTCCATGTTTTGTCGCCATTTTCTTGCAATTTAGAGTATTTGTTAAGTAACTCTAATGTATCATTGAGCATTCTCGCTAATGAAAATCTAAGTACCCATGTTTCAGAAGTTTATTACAGCCCGCAATGACACAATGATCATGAGGTGATGAGTCCATCTGTAGGCTTGAAGATGAGGTAAGAGTTTTTGTTGTTTGAAATCACATAGCTAGTTGTGGTAGAGTTTGTATTAGACATGTGTAAATATTGTTGTTGTTAGATGGGGTGCTTGGAAGTGAACATATATGGCTCAAGACGCCAACAACTTGGGCCCAAAGTTGCTAGGCAAGTTGTTTGGGGGTCCAATTTGGAGCTTGTGCCCTAAAACAGAGCGGACGCACCAATATGGAGAGTCTTAAATAAGCACAATTTCATTATAATGGGAAAAATTTTTAGTAAACCGAATTTTTATTTTGGGGGTTGTATAGACCTTATGCAGGGGTTGAGTACCCCCGTATCATATACCTTATGCATGGGTTGTATACACCACCATGAAATATTTAGAAAACATATTTACTCTGTATCATACACCTTCGCATGTGTTAGGTACACAGTGTATGACACCCATGTATCATACATATATTTTAAGATACATGAATAGATTTATAGACCTTTTCGCAGTGTATGATACACGGAGTAGTACACATCTATCATACATATGTTTATAGCATACAAGCCTCAACCAGTTTTACATCCTTCTTTGGCAACCAATAAATGCACCTACCGCTTCACCAATGTTATCTCGCACCCCAAAGATATGATTGAAGTTCAATAGGCACCACAGATTTCGCGGATCTCGCTAAGGATAAATTCAATGGATCAACATCCTTGCCATGAAGGGTGGCTCTTTACCCCAAATGGCATGTATAATTGCCCCTCGCTGGCCTCCCCAATGGCTCCATGGGGGGTGATATACCCCCCTCCTCCTCTGGGTATACCCCCTAGCCCCTCCCTCCCCAAATTTGGGGGCATAACCATGGCGCCATTTGCAAAAAAAAAAAAAAAAGGTGCCATGTGGGGGTATACCGCCCCATGGCACCCCCCAAATGGCACCATTTGAGGGGTATACCGCCTCTCCTTAACCCCCCAAATGGCCATGGAGCCATTTGAGGGCTCCAATGGCACCCCAAATGGCTCCATAGCGCCATTTGGGGGTATACCTACCCCCTCCGCACCTCTAAATGGCCCATTTGGGTGGTATACCGCCTGGCACCCCCCAAATGGCCATGAAGCCATTTGAGGGCTCCAAATGGGGCCCCAAATGGCTCCATTTGGATGTATACATGTGATGAATGGCTCTAACAAAAAGACGATGCATATAGAAAGACTTACCTGATATGGTGGTCACCATTTTGGTGAAAAACTATCGGCCGATCGGAGTATATGGATCTTGTAAGAATATTGCAAATACCAAAAAGAAGCGCTAAAAACCCCGCGGCAAACAAAATGTTAATGTTAAAAATAAATGATCGCAAGAAGCCGCTTAGAAGTGCCGACGCAGATGGAACCATCGAAGACCCTCGTGATCCGCCTATAGAAGGATCTATACAAGCGCCTAAAGAAATGATATGTCGAAAAAGAACAACAAATTTGGGATTTCAAATTTTGAATTTCAAATTTGGGCGGTGGAGGGCTTTCAAATTTGTAGGCGGGGGGTTTCAAATTTGGGCGGCATTTTAAATTTACGCCGCCTTCCACGAAGCCGCCATACCCACCCGGCCACCTACATTCCTCCTAATTCCCATGCGCCAGGACTGACTACAAGCAATTCGCCGCCACGGCCACCGCTATTAGATGGCCTATTGGACTTAGCGCTAGCCGGCTGGCCGCTAGATGGTTTAGGCCTAGCGCCACATCCCGCCGCTTAGCTATATCATCCCTCGGCTCCCTCCACCATGCCGGCGCCACAAGCAACCGTCACGCCGCTAGATGGCCCATTGGACCTAGCGCCAACGCCACCGCAGCCTAGATGGCCTACTAGCCTAGTGCCGTTGCCGCCAATGCTTAGCTTTGTTTTCATCACTCTAGACACTAAAGATATCAAGAATCATGAAGGCAAGTCTCCAAGGCAAAGGTAGGTCTTCTTTTACTTGATTTTTAGTTTTCCTAGTCAAATAGCACCAGCTTGAATATATGTTTGCTTGATGCATATTGAGGAGGCAAATGGCATGCATCCTTAGCATGATTTGCTTTTATTAAATGCATGTTGAGGAATGCAAAGGGCGCCATGGCGCCATTTGCATTTGCATTCACCACCATGCATTTGATCCAGATGTTATAACAAATGCATGCTGTGGATGCCTCATCATGTTTGGAAATGGCACCTTGAGGATGCAAATGGCAATTTTTTTTTTTGATGGCTTCATTTGCACCCGCAACACCCTTTTTTGGGATTTTTTGGGTGCCGGGGTGTAAATGGTAACCATGTTGCATCCTCAAGGTGTTATTTCCAAGCATAAATTTAGGATGCAAATGGCGCCATGGCTTTTTTGCATTCACTAGCATGCAAAAAAAATATGTTGAGGATGCATTCACCAAAGATGCATTTGGTCTGCTATAGCAAATGCACGTTCAGGTATGCCAGGAGATTTGCTGTGGAGTCACCTTCGTCCAGCTTTTGGTACCAATCAAGATTTTAGTCACGATGAGATTCAAAATGCGGCTTACAACTTTGACGGTAAGAGGCATTTAGTGGGGCGGATTTGACATTCTTATGAATGTTGGCAAAGAAAAGCATGATCCTACTAATGGCAAAGTGATTCAATTCAAAGAACAAATATCGTGATTTTAGCTTCATAAACAAATTTTCTTGATGTGTAAATTTGTCAATTTCGTAGTTAATGATGCCCTTCTTCCTCGTAAAATAGGTAAAACTTGCTAACTTAAGTTGCAGATTTTTTTTTTTTTGTTTCCCCCAATATTAATGGCTTCAATAAATGGCACTTTTAGATGCATTTTTTTTGCTAAATTGCCCATAATTGCTCAAAAAATGGTCATAAAATGGATTAAAAAGGATTTTCATCCCTAATTGAATCAATGAAATTCTCATTTTAATGAAATTGTGCTTAAAATGGGCTAACGCCTAATTTCATAAGCGCCCAAATTGGGCGGCTACAATTTAAGGGCCAAAAAAAAAAAAAATTGGGCTACCCAATTTGATGCACCAAATTCCAATTTGGGCTTATCAAATTAACAGGGCTCAATCTCTTTCTTTCTTTCAGATTTTTTAAGCCCATTTCACCAAGTTTTGATATAATTTTCATATGTGTTTCGTGCTTGGAAACGAGGCGAGCGCCCAATTTGTAATGATATATCTTTCACTGTTTTGCAGATATGAACACGGTGTAAGAGGTCTTTGAAGTCAGATTATACACTCTAGGAGAGGATAAATGCTCATAAATAGAGGTATGGGATCACAATACTTTCGAGAAATGGTTTTGTATCCTTTGCAGACCTGGATCTTACAGTATGTGACCTGCTTCTAGGATTGAATACTATGGTTGTGTTCGACACCCAAGGGTTCTATTTGCCTAGCAGTCTCAACATTCATTTTTGGACTATTTCATTATATATGGACTACTATAATGACAAAGCTATATATGCCATCCAAGACTTGAGATACTGGACTATTTGACAAGAAGGCACTTTCATCGAAGTTGGCACTATCTATTGTCCGTATATCGGCAGTCTCATTGTAAGAACATGAATGTCCATTTGATGAGCCATGAGATTTCTCTTGCCATGAGATCTTACCATAAGATTTCTCTTGCCATGGGTCTTACCATGAGATTTCTCTTGCAACTGGATGATTCATTTGTACAAAACAGAAATAGGTATGTGATTTCATATCTTTTACACATTTCAATAACATATGCAGATCTGTGATGATGATGAGAGGTTGACTGGGCACGCTGGGCCTCTAGTTTTTTTAGTTTGAGAATGACCGGTCATGTACCACAAAGCATCAAGCCATCGCCAAGGAGCATTGGTCCGTGAAAGGATAAACCTATGCCCTGATGTCTTGTATCTGACGTGGGAGATAGAAGCCTATGACTGCTAGTGACTACATAGAGATAGAGACTATCGACTATGCTTGGGAACTGTCAAACAAGAAGAAGATACCCAATACTATCAAGATACCCGTGCATGCTGCAGAGGCATATGCAGCACTCGCAGGGAATGTCAATTAGTATATAGAAAAGAGTCATTGATGCGAGAATTTAAAAAATGGTCCATAAATTCAGGTATTGTCCAAAAATACTGAAATTGTGCTTTTTTCATATTGGCAGTAAAGACTTCCTCCTCCACGGCTTCCTCGCCACCACTGTATAATTCCTCATCCCAGCCTCATCCTCACTGTCTAGGTCGGCTATATAGATTCTCACCAAGTGTGCCCCCTCAGCATTTCGCCTTATGGATTTTCCCCTCTTCCTTCTTATCCCAACGCCACCCCATTCTCGTATGGTAATTCGCTGGTAGTTCTCAGATAGTCTACAAGTACATCGATTGTGTAACGCCGCTTCAAGGGGTGCGGAGCCAGAAATACTTCCTAAAACCCTTGTATACTACTTTCTTCGGGATGCTTAGAGTGATGGTGCTGCAACTTTTTCCCCACATATCATGCAAGGGAAGTGCCCCGATGTCTTAAACCCGTAACACTCGTGAAGCCCGTGAAAGTCATGCATAGTCCACAATAGTATACCTCTAAGATTAAAAACGCCATTTTTATGTGCATCGTAGACCTGAATACCCGTGGTTCCACAAAGGCAAGAATCATCCACAATTATTCTTAGGTACACATCTAAATTACTTGGTTTTTCTTCCCGTGTATCAATAAAGTCATAATAATGTGCCCATTCTTCATCAACAACCATGGGGTATGTTGTAGTTCACTATCATCACCGCCATGTAGACCATGCAAAATGATTGTGTACCATATGGGTTTACGCCATCGGTGGCCAGGCCCAAACGCGACGCTACGCGGTTCTTTTCCAAAGTCGCCATGTCGATCGACATGCTTCCAGCCAAGACTTCGCCGACTCGCATCACATCATCACTAGATGCATGTGTAGCCGCGAAGTCCATTAGGCTAGCCAATGTCTTGCAACGAACATCAACTTTAACCTATATAATATATTAGAATAAATTATAGGCAACATATAAGTACCGAAAAATAAGTGAATCTACAACTATTTGTAAGAAGTGGTGATGCATATACCTTGGGATTATTGAAAAGTGTCAATAACCTTCCGAGGTACCGCTTTTTCCCTTTAGGTCATTCTTGTATCTCTGCCTCATTACATACGAGACAATGAGTGGACTTTTCATGCTCGGGTGGGGGATAGAAGATCATACAATCATTTGGACATGCATGTATGACTTTATAACCAAGGCCGTCGCTCAATCATTTTCTTAACTTGAGATCTCGCAATAACCTCGCGATCTAAGAGTGGTAAGATAAAAAGATGGAGATGGTGGTAAGATAGAAAGACTTGATAAGTATGTCACCTCAATAGAGCAGAGACACTTGCATTGCTCCACTTGAACTTGGTTTGGAGATTGAGAATTAGCAGGCATGCCGACAAACGAGAGGTTCGAGACGCAGGAAATAACTGCCGCTCGCCTCGATAACAATAGGGTCATCGCCAAGACGCACCAATCCTCTAAGGGTATCCCACATTTTCTACCACGCCCCTTCCACCACCATCCTCGACATCATCTAAATCAATATCGTAATTCTTGAAGAGCGCAACATATCGAAGCATCGCTCGCCACGAAAAGACTTCGCTTCCTGTTCATCAATAGTTTCATCCTCTTCATATTGATCGTATGCAATATCTTCGTATTGGTGCGCTACCGCTTGAAATTCATGACGATAGGTTTCCCTTTGCCTCAACTTAGAACTAATGGATCGATGGAGACCGCTCTGAATGAGTTCATTAAACAGAGTAACGTGTTAAACATCATGTCAAATAATGTAATAAGTATAAAATACATACAACCATCCGCATAGACTCACGAATGACAAAACATATTTAAAAAAAAATGCTCTTTATTCCTTTTTTTTAGTACAACAATACTATTGTTCCATCTCAAATGGGAGAGGTCTATCATAGCGATAGTTGATGAATAACTCATCTCCAATGTTTATGCTTTTAATAGCACACACCACGATAAATCTGCCTTTTACATATCTTGTAAAAAAAATCTTCCTCCCCTCCTTGACACTCTAAAAATTCATAATTGCATCGCTCACGGTTGTCAATAGAACTGTTGATGAACCCTGCAATATTGCCATGAACCCCTGGTCGACCATCAATAAACTTCAACTCCTCATCACATGCCCCCACATCGACGCAGCATTGGAATTCATTCCATAAATCCTCATACGCCAAGCATATTTAGTCAAAGTTTGCCAAGTTTTCCAATCGTATTTCGACCTCGCATATGGCATTAATGGTATGTGGGTTCCTCGCTCCACTTCTATACGCTTTGGAGATAAGGTCAATCCAAATTTCGGACAAATGCGGCTCCGCATAATGATGTATCTTCTTCCCCAATAAGCAAATTCTTGATCCATAGGGATAGGTAAGTCTACTGGCCACAAGCCAAATGTCTTGTGGCCTCTAACAAAGGGTCGGACTAATCTTTGCAATTCTTCAGGAATTTCACGCTCGGGCAGTGATGCCAAGCGTTCTTGGGAAATGTGCGACACATGCAATGTTCTCAAGATTGTAGCCCTTCGTGTTCTTTCACGTAGGGGAACACTCAACGTTGAGCGGCACCCATCCACATTATTGATGAATCGGGTTACTGCTTCGGTTTCATATGCCTCTATGGACAATATTAAACCAAAATCCACATCTAGTTTGGAGGAGACATCAGCATCATCTACCTACATATTTAGATATCATAAACATCTTGAATATATACTTGAACTGGGAGAGATACTCTTAAAAAAAAAAAAAAAAAAAAAAAAAAAAACAAATAATCATTGTATACCAACCTGATATCCATGACGAGCATCGATCCGGTGGGTTGTTCAAATGTACCAAATCTTATCGATGGTCTTCAACAACTCGCTTCTAAGTCGCCGCCAGCCCCATACATCTTTTACAATCGCAAAACTATTTTGTCCCTCGGCCAATTACAAAAGGTAAGTACTATATAATGCACAATAGTTTGAACGGTCGTGGATAGATACAATATGGTAGTATAAACCCTAAACCCTAAACCCTAAACCCTAAACCCTAAATCCTAAATGGACAGAATTGGGCCCGGACACCTAGTCCTTCCACTCAAGGTGAAGCCGACCATGCCCTTTCCCCGGTATGACCCTTATATAAGTTTCAATTGCAATTAAGATTTTGGAGACGACTAGCCCTCGATACATAGAGTCCCTCCACTCAAGGTGAAGTCGACATATGACCTTGACTACGGACACCTCAATTTTGTAATCTACATTGTACTTTCGTAAAGGTATGAAGGTGAGTTTGGGCCCGACGCACCTGGTCCTCTCCACTCAAGGTGGAGGCGACCGTGTCCTTGACCAAAACACCTAGCGTTTTTTACTACTAGCATTACACGCCCTCCTAGTTTATATATGTCTAGGCTACTAAATACAAGAATCGGTCACTTACATGTGAGGGTTCCATATCCAAATCCCCCGGTCCCAAGACAAGATCAATGCCTCTCCGCCATCTCCAGCGCCGATCATGCCGGTGACCATGGCGATCCATGTAGGGCGTGAACAAGTATAAGATCCTAAGTAGAAGAAGAATACCAAAGGCACTAGGCTGGAAGAGGAGCCAAAGAAAAATGACAATGAAGGCCGCGAAAGGGCCTTTATATAGAAATCGTGAACGCCGCTAGGCACGCCGCCGCGCCGCATGCGACGATTGTCAACCCGCTACATGCCGTGTCACGCCGCCGTTGGTAGTACACGGGCAAATACGCATCGACGTGTCATCCGCTCGATGTCACGTGACGCCGCATGCGACGCCACGCCGCAAAACATCAACATGGAGTGGCACCTGCCGCCCACTGGCGCGGCGCCCACCGGGCGTGATGCATTTGCCACGCCATGAGACGCCGCGTCGGCGGCGCCACGCCGCAGACGATGATACTGTCGTCCACTGGGCGCCGACGCCCACTGGGCGTGTCCACTGGCGCCGACGCCCACCGGGCGCGACAATTTGCCAGTCCGCGATGTCGACGCCGCGGTACCGCCGCGCCGCATGCGACGTGTCCGCGACGCGACGCCGCATTGACGTCGCATGGTCACGCGGGTTTGGCGACGCCACGCGACTTAGACGCCGCAAGCCCACGCCGCTAAATGTCCATTCTCTTGTTGTGCAAAGGGAGGATTAAGTACCTTTTGGTATAATCAGAAGCTGATTGGTACTTATACTAGTCCCTCCAATAGATGGTTATGTGTTATCCTTCACATCAAGGATTGTCAAGTTGCTTTCATAAACATCTATGCCTCCACAGACCCTGCCTATGTGGGCTGAAATTAATAACTGGATGAGTTTACAAATGGCACATAGAGAGAATTGGGTGATTCTGGTGACTTCAACAATACCCCCCATAGTGACATGAAACTTAGCAACAAGATTAACATGTCCAAAAATGAGAGGTACTCTTGGGAGGACCGGTTGACTAACCAAGATCTTATATATATATCCCCTCCTCGAACACCAAATTTTCTTGGAGTAATAAGAGAAAGAGTAATTCTTGGAACTTAAGAATTACATGGAACAAGCTTGTTGATAATTGCATAGTAATCGGTGATATTGCTAGCACCATCTCCGATCATCGACCTCACTTTCTTGATACCAAAGATCTGATTCTTGGCCCCAGGGGTAAGAACACCCCCTTTAAGTTTAATACTTCCTCCAAATGAAGGCCTTCTGTCAGGAGTTTACTTCCTTCTATGTGTCCCTGCCCAAAATTGGTCAACACCAGTCCATGAGGAGCTTCAATGATAAGATGCAGAAAGTTAAAATCTGGGTTAGACAATGGGGTAAGGATTTGGCTCAGAGGAGGAAAGCTATTAAGATAAGCCTTCTGGAACAGATAAAGGAGGTTAGATCTCTCCTTGGGAATAATCCCAAGCAGGGAAAAAATTAAGCATACTATATATTTTTCCATAAAAAATGGTTTGGCTATTTTTCAAAATTTTACAGTATTTCATGATATATATTTGGATAAAGTTATTATTATCATTACATTTATATTGTATTTGGACTTGACGAAACTTTTAGTTAAGTACTATAAACTTTCACTTAGCTATTTTTTTTAACTGAAAAATGCAGAAAATGTAAATTTTGTAGCTTTAGATATATTGTACTATAATTATAAATAATAATCAACAACAATAATATTAAAAAACTTTTAACAGAAGCTCAGAACATAACATCAATAATCTGAACTACATTCAACGCAATGACATCTTCTAGATATACTGATCAAGTTGCACTTATCTCTAACCCTTAAAGGAAGATGTTATGCAACCAACTGGGGCATCTAGAGGGATATTGACCATCTCTTACAATTCCTTTTTGAATATTCATATATGGTATATGTAATAAAAATTCACAGTTTGAAAAACTAGTATCATTGATGATTGTAGGTGAAGATGTGTAAACGTCTATAATAAGAATTCATTTTTGTTTAGCTATTAATGATTTAATATGTAATTACTATAATATAAAGAAAGGCTAATCCTTTTTTCTTTAGGGAAAAAGGGGAAAATAGTTTGGCTAATCCTAAAAAAATAATGAAGTACTTGTTTTAACTATGGCTATTTTTTATTTTTTTAAAAGAAATCTCCCTTTATAAAATTCGCCGCAAAAATTGTCTAGACCCCCTAAAAAATCGCCATTTGGCTATTAATAGCCACTAATTTTTTCCATGATCCCAAGGATGACTCCCTTCATCTGAAAGAAGAACAGTTGGAAATTCAGATCAAGACTCTTGAAGAATACCAAGTTAGAGGCATGGCCCTCAGAAGTAAAGTCAAAATGTATAATCAGTTGGACCAAGAGAGCTCTAAAAGGTTCTTCAGAGTAGCCAGGAACAGACTGGTTAATAATTCTATTACTCAGTTTGAATCAGACCAGGGATCCATTCATACAGATGAAAAAGAAATTGCCTCAGCATTCCACAAATTTTATACTGATCTCTTCAGGGATGAGATGGTGGAAGACAACAAAATTTAAGACGTTTTTCATATTGTTGGGCCTCCCAATGAAGTAATGGATGATGAATGGATTGAGGTCCCTGACCTCCCTGAAATCTTTGAAACTCTAAAGAAAATGAAGCATGGGAAGAGTCCTGGCATTGATGGCTTCCAGCCAGAATTCTTTGTGGAATTTTGGCCCATAATGAAGGATGACATTGTCCATTTTATCCAAGGGATCTGGAGAGCTAAGACAATTTACCCCACCTTTAATGTTGGAGTGATCTCCCTTATTCCTAAGACCGACTTCCCATTAAAACCAATGAGTGGCGCCCTATCTCCACACCACCACCTTGTATAAATTGGAGGCTAAAATTATTGCTTTGTGTAATTGTGGTCCATCTCCAAAATAAAGTGAATGCTTGTCAATGCTTTTTTTTACCTAACAGTCCATCCTCGACAACTACATTGCTTTAATGAGGCCTTGCACTGGAATAGGTTGACCAAGCAAAATTGTATTCTTCTTAAACTGGATTTTAGAAGGGCCTATGATTGTATCTCCTGGAAATTTTTGGAAAAATCTCTAGTTCATATTGGTATTCACCCTTACCTTATCAAGCTTATTATGGGTCTGAACCAAAATGCTACTTCCTGTGTTCTTATCAATGGAGCTCCTAGTGATTTCTTTCCTATTCAAAGGAGGGTGAGGCAAGGATGCCCTCCGCCCCTTATCTCTTCATTTACAAAAGATGGTCTTCTCCTATCAGAATAAGGGTCTGCTCTTGGGGCTGCAAATGCCTGACCTTAACAAACAGTTGCCCATCCTCCAATATGCTGATGATACCTTCATCATGATTAAAGATGATAATAGCAATATGGATAACTTTATGGATTGCATTACTAAATTTGGTGTTGCCTCACGAATTCATCCGAATTATGCTAAATGCTCTATCCTCACCGATGGCCCCTACCCCTCTTAATACTCATGGTCCAAATTTGTCCCTGAAGGCCAGTATTTGACTTTATTGGGGCTCCCCCTTGCAGTTCACATGTCTCACAGAGTTGTCTGGCAATCCCTGATTAATAGGATTCGCAAAAAACTCCTCCTCAAAGGATCTCTTTCTCTTCTTTGCGTAATGCGGTTGCTAATTCATCAGCTTGCCGCCAGTATGTCCGCTCGATTGCTGATAAAGCTTCGTATAATAAGATGGAGCAATGCATTAGGGAGTATATCTGGCAAGGAACTCACCTGACTTCCTGGGATGAGCTGACTCACAGCAGAAAATCTGGGGGCTTGGGATGTAAATCTCTCTTCCTTCAGGCCCAAATTTTAGGTGCCAAAAATGTTTGGAAAGCCATCTTTGGCTTCCAATCCCCTGCAATGGACTTTATCAGGTTTTGGTTTAACAAGAGTAAACCACTGGGGAGTCCCTCTTTAAAGCATCAACTACCAGACTCTGCCTTCTATGATTTCCACTGTGCTGCAAATACCTCCCCTCTTCTTAGGAACATCTTCAAAGCTTGGGAGAAAGTTGCCACAAAATTCGCTCATGATAAAATAACCAACTCGTCTGGTCTCCTGTCATGCCCCCCCACCCCCATTCTGCTATGGCCATTTGTCATCCGATTTGTTACAAAAAGTGGCATGCTGCTAATGTCTTACATGTTAGGGACCTGATTGATGAGAATGATAAGTGGATCCCATGGGAGAAGATCAAAAGGAAAGTAGGTGGAGGTGCCACTCATAGATCCATATATGTGACGCTCCCTGAACATATACGACCCTCGGACGTATACATACGGGGACTTCCCCATGGCGCCAACTCGCCATGAGCGGGGCCCTCCGCCTATTTCGGCCATCTATAATATGATGCCCGAAAGAAGGACAATGAAAGTCATTCGCCCACGCCTTCAATGGGGCTCCTACGTCATGAAGCGTGAATACATGTTAGCACACATCATAAATCATATATAAATAACCACCACGGCGGGTGGCATATCCATCCAAATACCAACGGCAAAGAATATGCATCTTAACCTAGGAAAACACCCCAAACCCATGGTTCTACCCCCTGCCTCGGACTCGGTGAGGATCGACCGACGCTAGGCCTCAAGAGATCAGCAGACCAGAATCTTGACATGGCGTTGGGCGGCATAGAACATTGGCTAGGGTTGTCCACTCCATCCGCCCCTCCATGCACACTTTGCGGATGGTCAATTCCACGCCATGGCGCCGCTTATAGCCTTCCTGAGACGCGGGCTCGAGGCATCACCCCGCCGAGCCTACTCGGGGTTCATGAAGTCCCGGTCCGATGAGGCAGGTCGCGGGAAGCGTCCCCTTCGAGAATCACAAAGGTGGCTCCATGGGCGAAGCTAGAGAATATGTGCCGCATCAGCGACCCCGCATCCGTGCCCGACTTACTCGCCCTAAATCTACTCAAAGTGCAAGGTGCCCCATACGGGTCACACCTCTACACCCGTGGAGTGTCAGACCCATACCCGCCCCTCACGCGGACCTATTAGGCCTAGCTCGCTATAGGAGTCCTGTGAGCCTTTTATGTTAGGTGCAAGACCCCACCTCCACTTCACCACCTGTTCCTTGTCCGGTGCTAAGCCGCTACCATAGCATCTATGACCCTAAGTGGGCTCTTTGTGACAGCCGCATCTAATGGGAATAATACAGGGCTCTATCTAGGAGCATACTACAATACATGGGCTCAGAGGTCTCTACCCCGTAATCCCCCATATCCTGAAAGTGCTAACTAAGCAAAGAACTACTAAACCATCAACCAAAGCACGTACAGAGACTAGAGATAAGAATACTCACCATATCAATCAAGGGTTAGTCTAACAGGTAAACCACAGAGAAAACAGAGAGAGAACACACCACAAAGAGGTGCTATGCTATAAATCAACAAAGTAACCTACTGACTAACCATCAAATCGGTCTTGGGCTGCTCCATCTCGACTAACTGAAGGGCGCCTGGCTGCTGCTCCTCCTCCTCCATCCCCAATTGCTCCCAATTTGAATTGGGGCACAAAAGCCCTAATTTGGGTGTCCAAAATGGAAACCCTACCTTGCCCAATCGATTTGGGCCAGATGGCATGCTCTACATTGGTTAATATTAGCTAATTTGGTATTTTAGCCCTTTTTAATATTAGGATAAGCCCTAAATTCGAATTAGGGTTTTGGTTAGGTTTCCACCTTTATAATTTAATTATTAACATAGCTAACCTTAGCTTATGAATAATTAATGTGCCATTAATTATTCATAGTGACGTGTCACGTATTTATACTTAAATATGCGTATAAATATGTGGAACGTCACATTCTCCCCACCTTAAAAATGATGCTGTCCTCAGCATCAAGACTACTCTTGTTGCAGGGCACACATCATACATTGGAAGGAAGTCTCCCCTCCTTAAAGAGATAGCCTGAGATTATAAGTCACACAGACGTTGTCATGTTCAAAGTGATCAAGTTTGAAATGACTTGTAATGTGCAATTTATAACTTTGGGATATAAGTGGTAGAGGGATAGATCAGACATGATCATCGGTTAGGACTGTCAAAAGTGAACGGTCAAGGTTTGTGAGTCTATCTATTTAGAAGTCATTCTTTCTATACATACAGGTAACTGATTATATATTTAAAGATAGGTATAGATATAAAGAACTTCTATTTGTTGTTATATTATAATACAGAGTTATTAATCTCGCACTGTTTAGTAGAAAGTCATTCTAATCATATTAACTTCTGTGTATATATCTATTATATTCTCCCTTGACTTTGCAATTCATCTTAATAGAGTCAGCCCTAATTTAATTTTGTAGCAAAATTTTGTTTCCCTAGTTTGTTACAATTTTAAGAACTCGTATGTTCCTATCCTTAGTGTTTAACAGGGCCTTCACAGTTATACTTACCTTTAAAGATAATTATATATTGTAATCAGATCGCATGCCTTTTACCTATATACTTTAATATTAAGTACGCATGACGTTGTTCATGACTTATTATTCATAACCTTGTTATAACCTAATCTAAGTCTCGTTATTCCCTCCGAAGTTTGTCTAAGACATACATACTTATCTACTTCTATTTTTGATTATGTGTTTAAATAGCTCGCTCCTTTCGACTATCTTTAATCTTTCCACACTCACACTCTCTATCTTTAGCATAGATTACAAATGATGAGGACACATATTAATTCATTGGTTATGTTTATAGATTTACCGTGACGCCCCGATATCCTTACATTTGAATTACTTATTTATCCTATTGCTATTTTCGTGAATTTATCACACATACGATTATCGCTATATTTACAGGCAATGTGTACACCGACATATATATTCGACGTAATTGGTACCGCCTGGCCGCTATCCCAAAGTTGCTATGGCTATGCAATCGCCCCAGATCACGTAAGGTTAGTTGTGACGATGGTGTCCACTACGGAAGTATCGAAACCATGTCCGGTATGCCCCGAGCCCGTTAGATGGTGATGACTGAGGAGGTCCCTGCCCTACCGGGTAGAAGTGCTGAATGTTGGGAATAAGGAGTGTTAAGATATCCCTATTTTGGATGGATACTGAGAAAAATTGGTATGACGATGTTTGGTATCCGATTGAAACATTGGACTTAATAATTACGAGGATGGATTTATTATGCGGCATATATATTGCCACCAACGTAGAAGGAAACCGGATATAGCACCATATATCCGAGGACCACGCTAGAAAGGTACTATACTAAGGTGGAAAACCGGATTATAAATACCCACCATCAAAGGGAGATCACTTTAGAAGTGTAGGTTTTGACAATGGTGGTGAATGTATAGCATGTCCGACACTTTATAACTATTGCTACTTGAATAGAGGTATGATTCGCGGAAAGGTAGAGAATAATATCGTATGAGGATGCGGATCCATAAACTACGGATTATAAAATTACGTATACGTTGCATTTCGTAAGGAGATTGATGTTCCTGAAGTGTGCAATAACGATGCAAGCGTGTGCATGATTAAGATGACAACATAGTCACTTGGATACGCTTAATGACGTCGGTCAATTGCATGACGATTATGCAGGATATAAATTAAGGAAATGGACACATCCGATGTCCGGGCGGGAACATCGAGATGCCGATAACGATTGGACACTAGTGTGGAACGTATGCCACACAAGGTCAAGAGAAGACGACAATTGTTGTAAACAACGTTTCAAATATAGAAAGTTTGGAATGAGGCGTTGAATACACCAAAGTCTAGAGAAGGAGGATGTGCTTTGGACTTGGTATCGTGTGTGTATCGCGAGGAATAACTCCGCGTTGGTATATGTGTACTAGGAACATTTAATAGTAAGACATAACTAAAGGAAGGTAAGATATATACTAGAACTTTTAGTTCACATATATGAATACAGAGGTAATGAAGATAAGAATTGCTATACTAGACATTAAGTATGTCCACTAGGAACTTAGGGTGGCATGTGCCCCGTGGAATTTATGACTAGAGCGTGAGGACCAAGGAAACCTAAGGATAGAGAGTTTAGAAGGTGTGGTGTGAAACCACAAAGATATATAGTAGGCAAGCAAAATAGGGGCTACGCCAATGAATTACATATGAGTCTAGAGTTAGGATTGGTGCAATACATGTTACTATATCTCATAATAACAACGAGTGGTTTTGGATGTTTGAAGGATTTAGTAGTATTACATACTACAAAGAGTGAGGAGATCAAAGATGTTAATTGTGATATTTAGATGTATATCATATTAAAAGATAGAAGAATAGCCGCATTTAGGTGAGTGAAACATTACTTAACAAGGTAAAAAGAATAAGCATAATGATATGCTTATATACCTAAGATATTGGGTTAGGTATGATTTACCGCAGATAAGCATTCAAGCTATCCCAATGTTTAGAGTTGACTATCTTAGATACATCGTACCAAGGAAGATGAGAAAAGTTTAAATCAAAGGAGAATAGCTAGAGTAAGTCTAGCATATACGGTGATGTTACATTCAAAACATCCCGAGGATGGTTGGAACGGTGTTGAATAAACGATAATGAGAGCTTAGCTGCTCAAAGGTTCTAGATACCAATGAGTTACTTCATTGTTATAAGTCGAGAGCATTTATGTGGTTTTGGGAATAAAAAAAATGTATAAAATATCGCATCCCCCGATGGAAGAAAAGAAGGAGTAATGATGACTTTGACAATTATCTTTTTAGGGATAACCGAAAGAGGCAATACATAGCAATCCAAGTCCCGATAAAAATCAAGACGAGGTGTGTAGATTACAAGGAGTGAGATCCTATAGACTAGTAGTCCATATATCCTAAGAGTTACCCTACCAAGGGGAACAATTGTAGGTACGTATAGAAGGTGGAGGATCCGCTGCCTTGAGGCATAGACCCGCTAGAGATTATGACTTTGAAACTCTTAAGAGGGTAAGGAATTGATAACCATATGGCGCTTACTAACTAAGATTGAAACATTGGGTTTTCCTATTAGAAGACCAGAGGTTTTAGTGCCTCGACTTCGCTATGAGGGAGTCAAAGACGGCAAAGATTTGAAGCCGATCAAAAGTCAAGTCCACCTGATAACTTAATAACAATAGGTTAATTGTAACTAAGTATGGGTGGTATGGAACACAAAGGATCCTTAGCTTAAAGAAGCTTTAGAAAAGCTCCTCATCCGGGTAGTAAACCTTCGTAATTATGGCATAATCCCATGGGTGGTATGATAGGGTATATACACGACCGAATACCATAAGGCACCAAAGGGATGGTTAAGGTAGCCGGGGATCCTATCAAAAATGTAGGCAAAGATATGGATTTCCAACATAGAGTTGGCCACTGCCCAGTTGGGAAGTCGGTGGCTCAGCCACATTATAAAGGTACATAGGCAATAGGTTTGTTTGAAAGAACTACCACGGTTATAGTTTAGCTAAGTTAGAGCAGAGCTCTAGCATTGTGGGATGTGGAGATATGTTTATTATGTACATACCATGTACACATACGATAAACATCTTAGGGAGGTAATCTAGGTGGCGACGCAAGGAGAGAAAGACGAGGGTATCCTAAAGTTACCGAGGAAGGATCCGAGATACGCTCAAAATGTGCAAAGGACCGCCAACCCGCTGCATGCTAGGATATGGTGTAGTAGTTGGCACTTGAAATAAAATGTCAACGCCAATGGAATAAAAAGCTTAAGGTAGTGGGGTTGAGTAGTACAATAGTACAATTCCGTGATAAGTAGCTTAATAGCGCTACCGCTAAATGTTCAATGTGTCTTGCATAGACACCTAAGACTAGCTTCCCATATGATCCATACCGATCGGTAGAGGTGACGCCATGGGTTACATGGGGGTGCAAGTTAACATATACGACTCCAATATTGATACAAGTCCCAAGTTATATTAAACGAGGTAATTGTAGAAAGGCTCACAAAGTACAAGGCAAGCACCTTGATGACTCCGTGTAATTCACGATTTATAATGGGCTCACCCCGCCTAGGCCATGATTATGGCTTAAATGCGGATGTCAAGTCATTTGGAATGCCGTAACAGCAAAGATGACATCATGACGAGAAAATGTAATGAGTAAGATTTCCAGATGTAGGACAATGTTGGATTATAACCCCAATGATAGGTAGGTTTACAAACATAAGGCCCATATAATAGCGCTTGGAAGCCACAAGACGGTTAACGGATACGAAAAGGAGTAATTGGATTGGTGACTCTACCTAATATAGATCACAACTAAAGGATGATTTGTATACGATGTGGCGTATGTAAGGGCCGTGATAATCAAAATTGGCCATAGACGAGAAAACATATTGACGAAAATAAAGGACCTTGATGCATGATATTTAGCAACTGATAGAAAGGTTACTATCTAACATGAAGGGTGGTCATTGCTAATATACAAAGGTAGACTTGCGGCTTGAAAGGTAGCGCAGAGCTGAAAAACTCCTTAAAGATTTGGTGCATGGTTTAGGGAAGAAGACGCCCATGTTCGAACAACATGGTGAATTGAGTTCACCAAGGACCTTTTTTTTTTTTTTTAGATAGATAGATAGATAGATAAATAGATAGATAGGTAGATAGCATTTATATGCCATCGCGACATTGGCAGCCGCCCCCGAGACATATGATCGAGCCCCAAAGACTTGAACACAAGATCTCCTAATAGAGGAGGCCTATCTTGAGGGGTCTTTGGGTGGTACCGCCCTTTGGGATATTCACATAATTCCTTGGAATATGTAAGTTCGCTTTGCGTAACCCAAAGACGCTTAGGTATTAAAATAATGGTTGGAAACATTTTGCTCTGACCTTATCTAGGTACCCTAGAAGGAGGTGAGTAATCAACAACGGTTATGGCATTCAATGTACGGAGAACATTCCAAAAGAGGGTAGACGGTTGTCACTTTGACAAAGCGGTGGCACGTATAATTAATCACATCCATATAGATCGTGAAGTTTGGCACAAAGTGTTGACATTATTATGGGGGTTCTAACACGTGCACTCACCACGACATGTAGTTTGTACCGAGGTCCGGGAAAATGGTCCACAAAAAGAACACGACCATTGAGAAGAAGTAGTGAACCGTGGTAGGATTAAAGCTACCCATGGTCTAGAGGGGTGCCGCATGGCGCCCCTAGTTGGTTGGGCTTAAAAGAAATCCTTTCTTTGGGAAATGAGACGAGTCAAGGTTTAGACACTAGAGAGAGACAACGCTAATTATAAATATGTCTATAAAACATTACTTATATAACGTCAATAAGGTCTAATATAAAGCATATGAATGTAGTATGGATTGAATCATGGCAAGGTCCCAAGAAATTGTGTTATCAAGGCATCTACCAAAGGATAACCGGGTATTATTAACACGATAAATTATTAAGAATATCCAAGGATATAATACCCTACCGCTATTCTAGGAAGTTGCCCCGTCGCAGTTAATTAAATTCGAATTAGTCCCACCAAATGAGTTGATGTTGTCATAACAAGTTGGCCGGACTTGCTAGGTTACGCCGTACCATTTGGTCGGTTTATTCCTAGGGGATACTAGCTTTATATATGGTTAACAGCTTATCCCGGTTGACTATAGCGTAGAGAGGTCGCCTCCCATGGCTATGGCAAGGCTGCTTTGCTCCGGGCGGCGTAAGAGCTTGCTCCGGGCTATGGCGAAGAGCTTGTTCCGGCGGCTATGGCGAAAGAGCTTGTTCCGGCGAGTTGTTGCCTCCATGGGTTTACCAAAGGCATGCCTCTAATTTAGATATGGAATAGATGCACTATAAATATTAGAAAAAGCATTATATTACTTCAAGAAAGAAGTTGGCTTATTGGTAAAGGTGTTGGCTTGGGTGCGTATGTCGGGGTTCAATCCCATGATGTACCTTTTTCTTAAAAAAACCGCTAACCGACAAAACGTAATATTAGATATGTATAACAAAGTAATAGAACATGTTATTCTATATAAAGATAGTTGGCAAGATGGAAAGAGTGTTGGGTTGGAAGTAGGAGGTCACGGGTTCAAAACGCCAAGCGAAAACAAAAAATTATTATTATTTAAAAAAAAAAAAAAAAAAACCAGATTTTTATACGGGCGGACCGTATGGGGCCGACGCGCGTTTATACGCTGCTTTTATTTTTGAAAAGAAACACCTCCGAGTACATCAGCCCTTTTTGTTTTTCGCCGCCTGTTGTCCGCTTTTGCCTCTGAGACGTGCCCCCCCTGGTATTTGAGAGGTGCCCGATCCATTGGAGCCGCTTTTCCATCCGAATCCGCTACCTACAAAAGTTATAGCCCTTCCAAACTCGGGTCCTCCAAACTTTTTCCCCCTAAACTTCTTAAGAACTTACAATTTATTACATCCACCTAACACGTAATTAAATCACCAAAAGTTAAGCAAATCCAACGAGCCTAAACTCCCACTCAACTACCGAACTAACGGGTTAAAGATTTGTCGGCTAAGATTCCTGGCCAACCAAAATCATGGCTCGATACCACCGCGGACGCCCCCAACATATACGACCCCTGACGATATACATACGGGACTTTCCCCCCATGGCGCCAACTCGCCATGAGCGGGGCCCTCCGCCTATTTCGGCCATCTATAATATGATGCCCGAAAGAAGGACACGAAGGGGTCATTCGCCCACGCCAATGGGGCTCCTACGTCATTAAGCGCGGAATACATGTTAGCACACATCATAAATCATATATAAATAACCACCACGAAGGGTGGCATATCCATCCAAATACCAACGGCAAAGAATATGCATCTTAACCTAAGAAAACACCCCAAACCCATGGTTCTACCCCCCGTTCGCACTCCAATGAGGATCGACCGACGGCTAGGCCTCAAGAGATCAGCAGACCAATCTTGACATGGCGCTATCGGCATAGAACATTGGCTAGGGTTGTCCACTCCATCCGCCCTCCCCTGCGCACACTTTGCGATGATGGGTCAATTCACGCCATGGCGCCGCTTATAGCCTTCCTGAGACGCAGTTTCGAGGCATCACCCCGCCGAGCCTACCTGTGGTTCATGAAGTCCCGGCCCGATGAGGCAGTCGTGGAAGCGCCCCTTCCGTAATCACAAAGGGTTCCATGGGCGAAGCTAGAGAATACGCGTCGCATCACCCCCCCCGCATCCGCATCCGAACTTACTCGCCTCTAAATCTACTCAAAGTGCAAGGTGCCCCATACGGGTCACACCTCTACACCTGTGGAGTGTCGTGACCCATACCCGCCCCTCTACATGACCGGGCTATTAGGCCTAGCTCGCCATAGGAGTCCCAGAGCCTTTTATGTTCGCAAGACCCCACCTCCACTTCACCACCGTGTTCCTTTGTCCGGTGCTAAGCCAGCACCATAGCATCTATGACCCTGGGGCTCTTGTGCACGCCGCATCTAATGGGAATAATACAGGCTCTATCTAGGAGCATACTACAATACATGGGCTCAGAGGTCTCTACCCCCGTAATCCCCCATATCCTGAGTGCTAACTAAGCAAAGAACTACTAAACCATCAACCAAAGCACGCATGAGACTAGAGATAAGAATACTCACCATATCAATCAAGGGTTAGTCTAACAGTAAACCACAGAGAAAACAGAGAGAGAACACACCACGTAGAGGTGCTATGCTATAAATCAACAAAGTAACTCCATCGACTAACCACAAATCGGTCTTGGGCTGCTCCATCTCGACTAACTCAAGGGCGCCTCACGTCGCTTCCTCCTCCTCCATCCCCAATTGCTCCCAATTTGAATTGGGGCACAAAAGCCCTAATTTGGGTGTCCAAAATGGAAACCCTACCTTGCCCAATCGATTTGGGCCAGGTGGCATGCTCTACATTGGTTAATATTAGCTAATTTGGTATTTTAGCCCTTTTTAATATTAGGATAAGCCCTAAATTCGAATTAGGGTTTTGGTTAGGTTTCCACCTTTATAATTTAATTATTAACATAGCTAACCTTAGCTTATGAATAATTAATGTGCCATTAATTATTCATAGTGACGTGTCACGTATTTATACTTAAATATGCGTATAAATATGTGGAATGTCACAATATATAAGCAAGTAGTGCTGACCTACTCCCCCTTTTTGGGTAAGGATGGTAGTGGGGAGAGTCAGTCCCCCCTGAATTGGTTCTTCAAAATCAAAAGGAGCTATAAAGTGTCTAAAATCTACCATGCATGTCTCCCTCAGAAAAACAAGAAGCATGCTTCCCTACAGGGTCTCTCCCTCAAGAACTTCAAGAAGATTCTCCTGTCTAGCTGGAAGTCTTACTCCTGTCCCAAGATCAAAGTTTTTTCCTGGCTTGTTCTTCACAATGCTCTCTTGAGCAATACTAATATGATCAAGAGGAATTTCAAGTCTATTCACAGCCCTCTCTGCCCCCTCTGCAATAGTCAGGATGAATCTGTTCTTCATATATTCACTTGCCCTAGGATCCATGACTTCTGGAGATGGTTGGTTAAGATTGGTTCTAATGGAGTCGATCTCCAATATCTCCCAATTCTTCAAACTCCAGGATTCCATTGTCAATTCTACTATCCTTCAATTAGCCCTTTGGATTGTCTGGAGACATAGAAATAATGTGGCTTTGGCAAACATGAAGTGTGATCTCAACTGGATGAAGCTTAACTTCCAATTCGAGCTCATTAGATGTGCTATGGCTCATAAGGCTTTAAAATTGGAGAAATTTGACACTGATTGGTTGCTTTGGGGGTCCTTCAAGTCTAATTTCTTTTTTGTTCGTTTTGACTCTTTGATTGACCCGAACTCCTTTGTGGAATGCAGCCTTTTTGAACAGTGTTGTACAGGTCTTCAGGGGGACCACTCTGCCGGATGATGTCCCTGTCCACCACTCGTGGACCCCCAGACAAGCTGCAAGGGCGACTTTCCATCTCAAATTCTTGCTCAAAGAGGCATATAATGCCCACATTCTTCATAAGTTCATTGGAGCCCATAACCGGGCTTCTTACGGATAAGCAATTTTCTTGTGTTCATGTCCATGTATTACTATCACAAAGGTAGATGTGAGGCGTTCTCGTGTGCTTCTAGACATAATTCACCCCTTGATGAACTGGCTCGCCGCTCACCCCCCTCTTGGGCGAAATCAATTGATTGCCCCCCCTATGCTATGCCATGCCCCATCAACGCTACTCATTCCTTCCCCCGATCTCCTACCATCCCAGCTTCCCCTGTTGAATTTGTCGTCCCTCCCGATCCCCTCCCCCCTCTCAGAGATAGAGCTCGCTCCTTCGTGGAATTTGGCTTTGAAGATGATCCTTGGGCGATGAAGTCTATATATAGTCCGCTCCGGATGGGAGTTTGGTTCTCATTGTTACTTTTCGATATTTTCTATCCGGGCTCGAGCCTTATTTTGTATGTTTTAATTTATGATTACCTTCCTTTTCCTCAAAAAATAAAAATAATAATAATAATGACTTCTCTATTTCGTTGAAACGTAATATTAATATTGATGTATGCTGTAATTTTAGCTATAAGCCATTCTTTGCTTCAAAGAATTAAAAGCTAGACAGGGCAAATAATTGCTTTGCTCAAATTTTATATTTCTTACGCTTTCATCATCTTAATCATCTTACGTTCCATGCAACTATATTCAAATATTGATTGGGTCCACAAACTTGTCAAACCGAGAGCTTTACAATGCAAATTATAAGACACTAGCACAATGTTGGCAACATGGCGCTGATAAAGGTCCGAGTATGTATTAGTACAATGTTGGCAACATGCCATTGATTCGAGACACGAAAAGATCTTAGTCGACGAGTCAATACTAGATAGGTAGAAACACTAAAGATAAGTTCACGATGGACAACTACGCCGCATAAACACAACATGGAAAAGGTAGACATGTTAAAGAATAAAGGCCATGCAAAGTTATGAAGCAACCTTTACCTCTTCGCACATGGGAGGTAACCTCTCTCCTTCAAAAAAAAAATTAAAAAAAAAAAAGGGGAGGGAGAAAGAATTTTTAAATGTTTTGAGCCATAGGATAAAATATCACTAAGGCCCACATTCCCCCCGAGCAGTTTCTCAAATAGACCCATGTTTTCTTGTAGGGGAATGCCGCTTTGTACAATTATCACCAATAATAACTTGCAAATAAAGTTTGAAAGTACTGAGAAACGACCTCCATTTATATCACAGGGATCAATTAGCATGCCCATTGCCCTTTTCCTTCCAAACTAGAATCTTTGGGTAAAACACTATTTAGCATTCCCACATTGTGTCGAGCTCTAGAACCATAAGAACAAATATGAAAATTTGGCCAACTACTATCATTTAGGTGCCATTGTTTTGCTTAGGAGAATATTAAAATGTAAGTTTATCATTAACAACAAAATGCCAAGCTCCTCCCAACACGTTCTGGTAAAAAGAAAACCAAGTTCTGCTAATAGACGGTCGGATGGCACCTTGACGACATCTCGTGCAATTGGATAAGAATGGAGCCCATTACTCACACTGAGTAATGTGGCTAGGATTTTTAATCTAGGTCGCCCAAACCGTAAGGCCCAATGGCATAAAAAGAATATACCACCAAACCAAATCCCAAGGACTTACCCATTGGGCAACCCAAAATATTTTCTCTTATGAATATCTGCATATAGGTATCTCAAATAAAGCAATTTTTTCACTGATGACACTAATGTCATATGCCAAGACTTCTTACTCCACCATAGTGAGAGTCCAATGTCGAGTACTCTCTTCTTCATCACAAACCTACTCAGGAAGTACTCTGACCAAAGTCCTCCTTTTCTTTTTCTTTTCCAAATAAAAGTATCTATACTTGGCATCTCTAGTGGATTAGCACGATCATTGACTAATTCTTTGTTCATCCACTTTGAGATCGCCATCATGTTCTTGGGCCATGCATCTACATCCAATGCTTTTCATTCTTTTCTTCAAAGTCATGGTTACTACCCCATCAAACTCCTACAAAAGAAATAATCATAAGAAATAATTATCCCATCAAGTGATAATTAAAAAATTGGATTCAACATAAATGTCATTTTTTATATTTGTTCATTCATATGGTTGGAATAAAGTTGTTGAAGTTGTTGCACTCTCTACATTACAAGACATATTTGAGATGTATGAAATTAACTTAAGACATGTTTTTGAATTGGCAATTGGTGGTAGTGCCTTAACATCTTGTTAAACTGTAGATCTTGGACGATTTGTTAGCATATTTACGATTAAAATATCTGCAAGAAGAATACTATTTTGCATTATATAATTATAATTTGTTATTTAAGTTGGAAGACATATGTTGGATAATGGAAAGCTACGTTAAATGTATCTATGAATATTTTTGGCTTCGCATGAGCTGCAACCAACGGTGTGGGCCGGATCTTCTCGTCTTCCATGTATTTCTCACGTACCTCTCTTGCAGCGTCTTTTTACAGGTCCCTTTGTTCATATTGGTGTAAGTTTCTTATTTCAAAATCGTATTTGGAGCATTGTTGCTAAAAGATTGCATTATCTATTGCTACGATCCAAGGAATAAGAGATCCAAGGAATAAGAGAGAGAGAGAGTAATATATTAGCTACATTGTTAGCTAATAGATCTTGTTTGTTGTAGATTTCTAGATTCCTGATACCACTTGCAAACAAGAACTTTATGAGACCATCAACAGCATTATACAGATGCTTTGCATTCTATTGCCTCCGCGTGAATGATTATTTAGAGTAAGGTTCTATATGTCATAATAACTATGCAAACTAATATTGTAAGTTTTCCTTTGCAGAACTCTCAATTAGTGCACAACATACATAGTTAGACCAAAAACAATGCTGCAAAGTCCATGTTGAGCAGCCAATTGTCAATTGTTTTGTTGTCATCCTTGGAATGGGCAAAGACATTTTCGGAATGAATTCCCTGCTGCTTCTATGCATGCCCTTTGAAACCAATAAAATTTTGAGATTGTTGGGGGTTCCACATGCATTTGAAAACCCATTTGCACCCTTTTGTCTTCCTTTATAAGGTTTACTTGCAGACTGTTTACATAGCATCATATGAAGCAAATCTCTTACTCAAGAAGATCTGCACACACGATTTTATTGAAAAATGTGGTGAATCATTGTGCCTTGGCAATCTGAATACTTTTCTTATGACTTACAAATTGCTGATTTATGCTGAGAACAATCCTCCATGAAGAATAACTACTGCGTACAGTGAAGGATCAAAGCATCTGTCACTGTGTGGCACATGTTTGATTATTTAAATTTGTACCCTATGCCGCGCAGGCTACATAAATACAACTATTTCCAGCTAGACAGAGTCATCTGCAAATAACCATCTAGGTGCACACTCTGCAGCTGTATTCCAAGGTGCAGAATCTTCCCATTGTTTATGCCTTGCATACAGGGTCTTTGAAAGACAACCTTGAAGATGCACAGATCTTACAAAGTCATCATCAGAAACCTTAGAAGTCTGTGCATTGTAACTAGAGATACTGCTAGTTTCCTATCCTTGTTATAATCCATGTTCAAATGATGGGACCACAAAAGCAAGTGTTCTCTAACTTCTATTTCCTTATCATATTTATGTTCATTGGTACTAATATGATGTCAATATTGGATCAACTATTCAAAGGACAACATGGCCTGACATATACTGTCATTGACAACATCATGAATGCCACTAAAACCGTCAGGAGATGCTTTTTATCAGTATGAGCATGAACTCGTTCCTGTCTCACACATAAAATTGGAGCATTTTAGGAGTTGCTTCCTATTGTTAGCAAATGTTTCAAAGATTGTTGCTCATGGTCTACACCTTTGTTTAATAAGGACATTTTATGGGAGCATTAGCAGTTGCTTCCATTCTGCTGCCTATGCTTCAAAGTTCCCTTGCAATAAAGTGACACATATGTTGTATTAGGAGCACATTGACATATTCGGCAACAAAAACACGATCGTGGGCTCCATAAATCCCTTGGCCAAATGGAGTAGCAGAGAGAAGGAAACTGCCTAAATTTGGCAACATCTTTAAGGGACCTACTTCTGCACACTACACTGGGCTGATGCAGTGATACGTCAGGGCACTGTAACGAACAATATATTGGTGATTTAGTTGAATTACAATAAGAATACATAAATGTGAGGGGTCTCCAATGTTAAATCGGAAGCAACAATTTTGCCTTCAGATTTCCTATGCTGTGGGAAATCACCTCACAGAACATGACAGTAATCAATACCAATTTCCTCTATAATGAGAAAGGACTGAACTCTTGCTGTCACTATGAAAACATAAAAGACTGGAACAAAAACAGCCTCAAACGAGAAGGAAGAATGTTAACATGAATTCTGATAAAAGAATACATCATTGTATTTTCAATTCAAATGGCAGCAGGTTTACAATGTCAATGACTATATAAGTACAAGTGGCTGAATGTTTTCAAATGTTAAAGTCATGATTGGCAGCTTTGCCCTTGGATTTCTTAGGCTGTCAAGGTCTTGATGAGGGTTGTGGGTATGGAAACTTGCCTGCAATAATGTTTGAATAGACTTGATGGGAATAATTTTGATAATTCGTTAAGTTTTCTATATCTTGTCTTAAGTTTTTACATCAATCTATATTGCATCTGGATCATACTTAGATCATTTTAATACTTCATGGTTTCCCACTTTCTGTTAATAACAGAAGGCATCTTATATTTATGATCTGTCATACATGTGCTCTGAGCCATATATGTAGTAATATTTCACAATCTATCTACATCATCTTGTCTATAAATTAACACAATGAAAACTTACAAGAATGGACTGAAAACCATACTCAAAAGAGCAGAAAGAAGGTCAACAGGAATTTGTTAATATAATTTCAGCTCTACAATGTCAATAACTGTATACAAACAATTTTTATGAGCATATGCAAGTGGCCAAACGTTAAATTATGATTGGCAGCTTTTCCCTTGGATTTCCTGGAGGTCGTCGAGGTTGTAATGACTTAAGTGTGCTTTCCGTTCTTTTGCCAACAAGCAACCAATTCATGCTTTCTTGAAAACACCTTGCTAATAGTTTGAGACCACGTTGCAACAACTTTCGATCTTAGTAGCAGTGACCAGGTCAACGTCAAGGATTTTAGATAATTCGTGAAGGAAGTCTTTATCAAACAGGTCTTCATCATCAAGAACACCGAAACAGGCTTTGTCAAACAGGTCTTTATCACCACCTACATCTAAACAGCTAGTCTTCCTTTGATTTGGCATAACTGAAGGAGCTGCCCTTTTAGATGGACCTTGTGAAGAAATGCTTTGATTCTTTCGGTTTGAGCCAAAACGCCTGTATTCTTTACTGTTTCCTTTTGGTGAGACCACATCCTCTGCAAACCTAACTTTTTTCTTCATTCTCTTGCATTCCGGTGCATTGACCAGGTCAAAATCTCTACCTCTTTTTGACATATGCAAATCACCATCAAAGAACATGTCTACGTTTTCATCAAGCACGTCAACAAACCCATGCTCTTCATCTTGTTGATAAAGAAAAGGTAAGGAGTCGTCCTCGTCCAAGCTGCTCAAATTATTGAGTTCGTCCATAAAGTCGTCGATGGTCACAAACAAGCCGACATCCTCAGACTTGGTCATCATCGTCTTCTTTTCCCTCTCAAGTAAAAAAGCTTCACTCTCAAGTATGAGGGTGGAGTTTTATAACATCCATTAGAGTTTTTTTGAGATCAAATAAGGGCCCTTACTCGATGCCACGCCAAAAAGCTTCGCGGCCAATGGGGAGCCGAAGCTTGTACGTAACTTTTTCACCGAAGCCTTGGTTTCGCGTTTCCAGTGTCAACCGCGACGAAGCTCTCGTAATGTCCGTGCCTCTAGCTTCGGGTGTCGATTACACACGGGCAATTATAACCGCTAGCTCCCCCCTCAATTCCCGCCGTGTTTTCCACAACGAGTTTGCGCTAAGATCGATTGCCCACGCCAAGGGAGCTTGGGTTCACTTTCGAACCGCTTGACCAAGGCTAAAGGGAGTTTCACCACGTAAAAACTTCGATCAAGGTAAAATCGCGTAGCCTTTCCTAGTATTTCGATTCCGCCCACATTCTGATTTGAATTTCGTGACTAGATGGCTATAAGCTCTATCACAAATCGGAAATGAGTTTGAAAGCTTCGTGGTGTCGACCGAGCTTTGTTACACTCCAACCCGCAATGCGAGGTGAATGGCGAGTCAAAAGATGCAGGAGAAATGATGTTTCTCGCACATTGGAAGGCTTTGGTGGTCGGATTTCGATCGTGCAAAGAGATATTTGTACAAGTAAGGCATGTATACACTCCAACGATATATGGCAAAAGAAAAAAATAAGCAAGTTTAATTTAACTTTCCCACTTAGAAGCAAATTGTGAGTATGTAATTCTATGCAATCCATATTCAAATTAGTTCGCCATTTATCCAGCCCTTCCCATTCTCTCGTGTTTGTGTATATCCGATGTGGAGAACACCGCCTCTTCACACTCGATAAGCAAGTTGTTTTCCATTGCTTTCACCAAGATATGGGCTGCTTGTTGTTCAAGGTAGCACACCAAGATGTACCTCGTAGAAAGGGGTATATGGTTCGAGGTATGAATACTCTCCACGAAGATCCAAGCTAACCGAGCTTCCATTGCCCAAATTTCGTCCGATGAGCACCGCAGCCTCCTCGATGCCACTTCTATCTTATTAGCACGGAGTAAGTTGTCGCAGAAATGTTCACGGCATTGAAGGAGAAGGGAGGAGTCTCATGGGCATGTGAAGATAAATTTAGGAATTGATCTGCTCATTGCCATATTCAAGAGCCGACAATGTAAAGAAGACCTTGAAGATGTTTACAGCTCAACAAATGGGCGGATTGTTTTTAGATAGTGTATTTCTTGAAGGTTGGAGTGCTCGACTTCACGATGGAGCTGAATGTACCGAATGCGTGATAAGTCGAGACACGGTTCGGTTCGATATTGCATTCTAAGCAAACTCAGATGTCACTTTTAAGTATAGGAGATGGCGAAAATGTCCGTGAAGGAAGAAAGTACGCCCCGATTCCCCGTCAACAAGATGACAATGATGGCACTCATTCCGCTGTCATAGACTTGAACATTCATAAGGATAATCACTGCTCAAAAGTCCGAGAGCCGAGAGCGAGTGGTCTCTATTCGATGTTCTAAGCCAATTGGAGTTTGAGACGTACTTAAACTTCTTCCATTTCATGATAGATGGCCGTAAGGTGGGAAAGCGCAGAGAAGAATGCTATAAATTGGGGTCATGCATGCCCCCAAAGTCATATCTCAGATATGAATCTATCTAATATAAATATAAGTGATTGTTAACCGTAGATCTATTGTATATTAATTGCAAACATTTGCTTTCATTGGGATATAAGACTTAAAGTAGCCATGTTATGTACAACTCGATTGGGATGTGTTTTCACACCGCACTTACGGTGCGTAAATTGTGGCTCTCATAAAATATGGAAGGGCCATTTTCGCACCGTAGCCACGGCGCAAAAAATGTGCATAGCATAAAAAAAAGAAAGGTATATTCGCACCGTGAGCCACGGTGCGGTTATACATACAATAAGATATTGAAGTAGCCGTTTTCGCGACCGTAGCCACGATGCGAAAAATGTGCACGTAATAAAAAATGGAATGGTATTTTCGCACCGTAGCCACGGTGCGGCGAAATTGTGAATAGAATAACTTATCGAAGTCTTGTTTTCGCGACCGTAGCCACTGCGGTGCTTAATTTGTGCATAGCATAAATTAAGGAAGTGTTATTTTCGCATCGCTGCCACGCTCTTAGTCTCTATTGCAAATCAAGCCGCTACAAAGGCGCCACATTCTAAGTGTCATAAATCGAGGCGCCGCCCACGAGAATGGCAAATAGCGGGTCGATAAGGCATGGGAGCTGTTTTAGCACATGGTATGACAAAATAGTGGAGAAAGAACGGATTTTCGCCGAAAACATCCCGGCGTTCGAGGAGGAGTTAGAGGAGCCAGTGGATGCAACCACCGTATAATAATTTTGCCCGAAATGTAGACATTATGGCAGAGTGTAACAGTTTATCGATGCATACGGCGGCATCCTTCATAGCTTCATGGTCGAGCTGGTCCCCGACGCGGAAACCATGTCCCGTGGATCGGTTTGCCTTCACTAAGCATCCAAGCTTTTCTTAAGATGTTTCCAAACCCCGATCATGACCGAATAAGAAGGTTCTTGAAGAAACTACCCGCAGAACCGCGGGTGCAAGAGGGAAGGAAAGTTTTTTCGCCTAGATATCATGTTCAAGACATACATGATTTACACTAAGCCAAGCAAAGATGCCGCTTCTTCTTCAAGTGCACGTGTCGCCGAAAAAGAACGCCTCACCACCACCAGAGGAGCCGATAGATCCTGAGGAAGAGAAGCTCGTACTGGAAAATGAGGAGATCGAGGTTGTGGAACAGGAGGTCTCCGAGAAAAAGTTATCTACTTGGGGGCTATCAGAAGCATATCCCATCCATGTAGGTGGGAAACCATACTTGTTGCTGCCGGACATATCTGAAGTGACAGGGTTGAGAGAAGACGAGATATTGGGCCAGATATATGCCCATGTTGTAGGCCCGGAGGACTTATAGACTTTGAGACCGATGTCCCCGCACAAATGATGGAGGTCGTGGACTTATGATGGATCCTCAATACCTCCGTGAGGATGCATTTGAAATTGTCATGCAAAGAAGTCAAGCAGGTGGTATGAAGCAAAGAAAGATGTCAAATTTGAAGTCGCTAGCTCTTCAAACACCGCTTCAATTCATAGAACGTGAGTCGTCAAGTCCGCCAAAAATAACAAACCCAAATTGCTGTCGAACGGACAAAAGAGAGGTATTTATCTGGTTTCATTTTCTATTTCTTCTTGAATCTGATGTTTCTTTTATGCAGGAGTTATTTATTGATGACTTCTGTGCAAGGCATCAGAGAGTCACCCTAGGTAGGGACGCCAGTATTGCACATTATATGGGCTACCTTCACAAGGGGGAAATTATTGTGTTTCACAATAAATATAGTCCATCCGAGTACAGAGGTCCTCAAGCTTAAGGCTCATTATTAGTCGGCAACCACGCGCCCCTAGCCTCAAACTATGATCGAAAGTGGTAGCAAGAGATAGGGCTATCGCAATGTATGTCTTCTGGGGCTTCAAAATGTACTGTCCCTTGCAAATAAAGCAAATTCTAGGCTTGGGTGGAGCGGACAAGGAAACATCAAGGCTTGTCCCTGCGTAATGTATGACCCCCGACATATTGTATCCGTTAGATGCAATTGGGGCTGGAGTAAAAGAAGAGGACTTAGAAGATTTTGATTCGGGTACTACAAAGTCCCGATGCCAAGAAAAGGAAATGTACTTAAAAAAACTTATGTATGAATATAATGTCTTTTCTATAAATTGTCTTTTCTATAATGTATCAATTGTTTTCATATGACTAAATTGTTTTTGTATGAATGTTCATTTATGATATTCATTAATTGTTAGACTTCAATGTGAGCAATAAATCCTTGTTAGATGTATATGTTAGGTATTCTTTAATGGTGGCTACAAAGGCGAAAAAGGGATGTCGCCAGCTTTTGGTCCGGGCGATTTCGACCGCGGGCTACAAAGGCGAAAACAAAGGCCGGCAATTTTGACTACCCTATTTCGGGCGATGATGTCGGGTAGCTTTTGACGCGGGCTACTGGTGCGAAAAAACAAAGCGCTCGGCAGCTTTTGACTGCCCTTATTTTTCGCGACCGCGGGCTACGGTGGCGAAAAGAGGATGCCTGGCAGCTTTTGACCGACGATTTCAAGACCGCGGCTACGCAGCGAAAACAGTCGCTCTGCAGCTTTTGACTGCCCTATTTCGCATCGCGGGCTACGGTGCGAAAAACAAGATGTCGGCAGCTTTTGACCGCCCGATTTCGCGACCGTGGGCTACCGTAACATTTTTCGCTGTAGGGGGCTTATGGATCGGGACGCATAATATTGCTTAATTGAATTTCTTCTCCTTGCTAAAATCCGCCATGTCCATGGAAGGCGCTTAGCTCAAATCCCATTAAAATGAGGCGCTTGACCAGCCGTATGTTGATGAGGTCATTACTAGCGCCGGGCGGTGACTTCTATTCCAATCACGAGGGGCGAGGCGCTTATTCCCATCACAAGCCGCCAGATGGACGTAGAGGAGGTTGTCCTTACGTAAGACTTCGCAAACCCTTGAATGTCGCCCACACTATTAGTAATAGTGTGGACGAATATTTCAAAACCCGACCGCGCTTCCTAGTCGGGTCACCTTGCCGAAGCCGAAAGCCGTAAGGTTGTTGGGGAAGGAGTTTTCCGTGACGCAACCGCCCGCCACAATATTCCGCCTGTGATGATCAGATTGTGGTAGCAAAGGGACACAGCCGATCCAACAAACCAAATTTCGCCGCTCCCCACCCCGAGCGAGAGACATTGGAGGAAGCCGCCGGGTCATACGTCGTGGGTGGCCCAAAGTTGATGTCATCCATGTCCCAAGACGGAGTCACGCCATTCCAGCTCTTGTGTAATGAGTCGGATTACGGTTGAAACCATTGGGGGTCTACACACGCCGTGCTTTGGCCGGCTGACCTGTGGCCATGGTGCCCAAAGCTCATGAATCGCTATCTCCTCGCGCCTCGACGCTGGGGACCACTATTGCATTCCCAAACGCTTGGCGCTGGTGGGGGGAGGAAGAACCGCAGACTATGGAAGTGCAAAGATGACCGCGATCACCGGTCCAAAGATGATCAGCAGGATCGACGGGCCAGCAAAGATCGCGATCACCGGTCCAAAGAAAATCAGCCGGATCAGCCGCCCCAAAGAAGATCATCAGTGGACCAAAGATGTTGATCCCGAACCCTAGTTCGAAAGTGGAAAAGGTTCTAGGAAGCCCCTACGCGAAAGCTGAAATCCAGTCGAAGAAACCGAGCCGCAAAAAGCCTCCTAGGCTTGTTCCTACCGCGAGACAAGCCGAGAGAGATGCGTGCAAGGAGACCGATAAGCTTGGTAATAAGCGAAGCCTAAGGAAGGGGAGCCTAGTGTTAGATATGGTGGCCCCGAAAGATGAAGGGTGCTCCTCCCCGCACTCGTGCTTTGAGGGAGATCGCATCGGCAGCACGCACTCAAAATTCCCGATTCCCAAGCTTGCCTTCGCTAGAATGGTCGCTTTGAGATGCAGGAAATTATTGAGAGGAGGAAGGAAGCAAGAAGCAAGAGGAGGGACAGAGCACCGCACTTCGGCCCCGATGGTGGAGGAGGAGGTGAATAGAATCCGTGCAGAGGCCTTGGACATACCGCAAGAGGCAAAGCAGAGGCTCATCTAATTAGCCTCTTTGAGGACAAGGTCCGCCGTTGCTTGTGTGCACAGAGGACGGTTACCGCAAGGCCAACGATTATGCTTTTAGCTAGATACTCCGCGGATGCCTCCCTTAGCATCCTTTTGTAACACTTTTTTGTTTCTTAATATATGAGTGTTTTAGTATTTATCGTCATGAGTGTTTTATATTTATCTGTAATTATTTGCAATTCTATTTATTGCGGCTGTGCATTTATCTACTAGTGTTGACCGTGGCCACGGTGCGAAAATGACTATTCCATATTCGTGGAGAGCCTATTTCGCACCGCGGGCCACGGTGCTAAAAATGACTATTCCACATTCTTTGGGAAAGAAAGCCTATTTCGCACCGCGGGCCACGGTGCGAAAATAGTGGTTCCAAAGTTTTTGGAGGGCGCAATTTCGCACCGTGACTACGGTGCGAAACAGACTATTCCACACATTGTGAAGAGAATGCTGAACTGAATTTAGAATCTACACGTAAGGAAAATGGCCAAGAGCTTTCCAAATTGAAAATGTGCGGTAAATAGACGGATCACATGTATCACTTATGGTTACATACTTATAACTCATATAAGAGGCATAGCATGTACATAGAACTCATATAAGAGGCATAGCATACATGAATGAAGAAGCTTATTCAAGGATCGGGATCATCATGAAAAGGTAGTTGAGTGATGCGATTAATCTCATAGACGCCACGCTCTGGAACCCTCCAAAGGTGGATAATAACACGATAAAACCCTCCTGAAGAACGATTTCGGCCCTCTGCTACTCCTTCCAGCCAGGGATCAAGGGGGATACCCCTCTGAGAACATCTATGAATATCATTATATGTCATAGTGCAAGTAATGGAGTCCATATCTTCGGGACGAGGAGGCCGAGACATAGCAAATGGACGCCTTCTGCATTGAGTGGAACCCTACTTATATCGAACAAAATTATTGACATGCAATCAGAAAAATTATTGGTTATACATACGAGCATAATGTACAAAATACACATGTATATAATGTACGATATAGCGATATACATTCTCGAGTATTGAGTTAGGGGACTCTTCTCGAGTCATTGTCACCGTGCACCCCAAAGATCTTTTTCTATCATGTACATTTGATGCTCTCTATTCCATATTAGATGGATGATAACATCGGCGGGATCGATAATAGCGAGGATTGAGAACGGCAGTGGGTCATCCAGGGCTTCCATGGGTATTTCTCGCCATGACAATCGCTTTGAAATTTTCGTGATTCATCTTGCGTAATGGAATCACGCTCAGACCGTAATGAGACCACATGGCTAGATCGAGGCCAATATTGTCTGCACTCTCGGCAATTTGATGTATATTTATACCCACCAAAATTATTGATGGTATATACCCGTAAAATTATTGACTGGTATATACATAGAAATTATTGATGGTATATACATACCAAAATTATTATCATATACATACTTGTATGGTACTCGTGATACTACGTGAGCTACAATATGTAAATATAATGTACGATATAGCATATATACCTGATTTCTTTTAAATAGGCATCTATGCCTTGTCTTTGTGTCTCCGCTTCTTGTTTGCATGCTCCTTGCCTCCCCGTCCCGCTTTTTGTTGTTTGCTCTTTGCCTCCACTGTCTTCGCTTCCACTAGTTTCTTTTTGCAAATGGTAACTTTGCAAGAACATCCTCGGCTGGCTGATCCGAATACCGCAAGCGCAGCGGTAGAGTTAATACGCACTTTTGATGATTTTTTAACAACTTTTGGGAGCATCGATGGCGCCACGGTCCAACCACGAGCTTGCAAGGCAGCCTGATCAACTTCATTATCGATCGCTATACTGCCATCTCCTCCACCGAGGAGATCAATTCGAGTGAAGCAAGGTTCACTCTAAGTGCTTTGGGACTTTTGAACCCCCTCGATTTAGAAGATAGGCTAGAACAGCTTGAAGGACATGCTTTTCCATGGTTTCATGGCCTACTCTCTCGATCAAGATGTGCCTCCTCGGGTCATTCCTACTAATGAGAAGAATAGGATTTATATCCTCATTGAACTTTACGACTTCCATTACAAATCTTTTGTGGATATTGGTAAGCTCCTATTCCGCGCTCCCTTGACTTCAACATCCCGTGGTTACCGCCTAGATTCCCCACCGGGATACAATTCCTTGGGATACACGTGACCTATGGCTACATAGCACACAAAGACATAATACGCATATATCACAGTGAAGATACTCCAATCGGACTGGTATAAAGATTTTCATAGAAATTAAGATATAAGCAAGTGATTTCCGTAATTAAGTAACAGCCTCATATTATCATGTATTATGTTGGCAATCTTACACTTTTAGTGTAATTGAATGGTTTCTTCTACCATTTTCCTTGTATTTTCTCATGTGAATGTTTTATTTGTAGTCATATTCGACCGTACCACGGTGCGAAATCGCCTCACTTAAAAATTATTGAAGGGCCTATTTCGCACCGCGTGGCTACAATCCATTAGTACTTCAACAAGATTCCCGCTACCACCAAAGTATTATACTTTCAACAAGATTAGTATTATACTTCAACATTATTGAGTCGAGCTATAAATTCTTTCACCTTGCTTTCACTTCTCACCTTTGTTCCATGTTTTCACATTGCTTTCACTTCTCGTGTTCTCACCTTGCTTTCACTTCTCACCTTGTGTTCCGTGGTTCTTTGCTAATTGATCTTGATCCTTGCTTCTTGCTCCTTCATCTTCGTACTACTTCATGCTACTTGGTCTTGTTCCTTGCTCTTGATCTTGCTACTTGATCTTGTTCCTTGCTTCCTTGTTCCATGATCTTCCTTGTTCCTTGCTACTTCATCTACCCCTTGTTCTTGCTATTTGGTCTTCCTTGTTCCTTGATCTTCTTGCTCCTTGATCTTCCTTGTTCCTTGCTTCTTCCTACTTGATCTTGATCCTTGTTCCTTGCTACTTGGTCCTCTTCCTTGCTTCTTGCTCCTTGCCTTGTTCCTTGCTCGCCTCCTTGTTCCTTGCTTGCTTGTGCAAATGATTGGACCCAATCCTCCCCGGGCTACTCCGTAAGGACTCCAGCATGCCCCGCATTCTCAGGCGGCCTGAATGGATGAGCTATGGGACCATTTCTTAGAGTGGAGGTTGCGCCACAGTCCCACCAAGGAGCTTACAATGGAGTTGATCAACTTCATTCGAGCGATTTGATTGTGGTCATGAGCCACCGAGGGAAATTAATCCATCCTAATGTTATAGGAGACTTGGAATGAGGGGAATGCTTGAACCCCTCCTTATCCGGACGAGATGCTACAAAGAATTGAGGCCTCTTCTTCGTGGCCGGATATTTAGCACACTCTCCGATGCATACATATCGAAGTTCATTCATGAAATTTGTAAGGGACACATGTATGGCCTTATTAGGGTGTACTACAACGAGTACAACGGTTTTGTGGAGTTGGGTCCGCTTCTTCTTCCGTGAGTATCATCCTCCGAATTACTTTTTCTAATGACTAGGTACCCCATATGGTGGGAAGAATCAGCCGATGAGCGTGAGCTCTTGATTCCTAACCCGTGATGCATGGGTTACACCTCGCAGGGAAGGGGAAGGGGAAGGGGTTAGGAACCTAGGGGAACGCTACTAGGGACATACCGCCGTGGTCTCTAGTAACCTTTGCTATCTATCATAAATATTTCATATGATACCGTGATAATATGTTCTATAAATATTCTCTAATATGTTAATATGTTCTCTAATATGTTAATATTCTCTAGTTATCGGGCCCATATTTTCGCACCGTGAGCCACGGTGCAAAATTGACTCGTGTACAAATTATTGAAGGGTTTATTTCGCACCGTGAGCCCTGCGGCGCGAAATCGACCGAAGTTACAAATTATTGAAGGGCCTATTTCGCGACCGCGGGCTACTACGCGCGAATCGACTCGCCACAAATTATTCAAGGGCCTATTTTTATTTCGCGACCGTAGCCACGGTGCGAAATCGACCCGCCACAAATTATTGAAGGGCCTATTTCGCATCGCGGGCTACGGTCGTGCATAAATACGTGGATCCAGCTTTAGTTACAGCCCATATTTCGCGACCGCGGGCCAATGGCGCGCAATACATGCATCCAATTTACTTACAACACAAAGATTTCGCATTAATCGAAAGCACTATCGAACCGATAAATAAACCAACTCTTTTACAAGAGAGACGCTATCGAGCTCTCAATACGGACATAACCTTTGCCTTGCCTACATCTCATTGATCTCCACTCCCTTGATCGCCAACAACAAGGACTTATACCAAGTGCCCTCTTTTTTCCCTACTGGGTTTTTGTCTAAACAACTTAGCAAGTGTTGATTCACTCGTTCCGCGATTTCTTCACCCACTTGCACACATCGATCCTTCAGAAAACCATTGACACATCTCGCTGCAAGGAATTCCCAACCTAACCTCTCGTGGTTGAGTGAAACGGAAGAATGCATTCTTTGCTTGCTTATGGGACTTCTCCATTCCCCGTATTCCAAATTCCCAAAGCTTCCATACTCCCCGACAAACCACACGCCATGTGCTAACAGAATATGGACATAGTGAGTCAAATTGGCCTCACCCCATGCCGCCGTGAAAGACTTAGTGAAGTTTGTGACCGCCCCCGAATTTGGCAACATCATTTTCCTGCACTACCTTTTTTGCATTTCCTTTACCAAGACAGAAAATCCCCGCCATGCCTTGATTTTCTTCAGCGTGATCTCGCCACGATCATTTCGATCATCCTCACCGCAATAAGATCCTTGTAAGCTTCCCAAACACCGATAAGTTCTTTTTCATGGAGGCAAAACCTCTTAGCCTTTGGACCACCCATACCGGGTTTCAGGGGAACCTTGCCGGATACCTTTGATCTTGAAGTATTTTGTAGTGCCCACCATGAAGTCCCACATTAGATAGCACCTTTTCAACTTCATGCATGGCAGCTTCCCTAGAGCTTTGGGGTGATTTATTCCAAGCAAACAGATACTCATGTAAACCATCTTGTCTATGATTCTCAAGAAAGCATGAAGGGTGCATATGTGTACTCTTCTTAACGGAATTGGCGTAATTGGCATCAAGGTTGTGTCCTTCTCCTCTCTATTTGGTGGCTCATCCCGACACAGCCTAATGTACTCTTGTCCAATCCAAATTGAATCTCTTCTTGCATAGAGACAAGAGGGACAAGCATGAGTAGTCTTACCAAAGACCATGCTTCATTCTCAGACATGCATTTTATTGTCTTCAAATCAAAAGAAGATGCCATTCAACCTCGTGACTCACCATATCCGTGAACTGCAAGTTTTTCTCCGATTCCGCGAGAGGCAATCATTGTGGGAATGGGTGTTTGATCAAAACCCATTTCAAGATAATCGTGATTTTCCTCCGTACACCTGAAATAAACCAACCCACCAAATGTGATCTTCGACCGACGGAAAACTTATCATCTAGATTTGACTCTTCATTCCCTCAGATTCAAAGCTCGCTCATTAGACTCAACGAAACCCTCTCTCGATTTCTCACTTTCACCAATTCCATTTCATCCAAATTTCAAAACAATTTTAGTTTGCCAACAAGACTCTTCTACCTTCATATCATAAAATCGAACCAAAAGTCAAGCATTCTAGTTAAGTCTATCCAAAGAATTGTTATTTTCATTAAGGCGTAAAGTATCACCAAACTTCGACTTCTTCTTACCTTTGGTATAGGATGCCAATGTATCCAAGTTGACACCGCTGGTCACCGATACATATCACCAAGAAGCTCTTGCACTTGTTCTGTTTTCGATGACCTACAAGTCATCACGCTTAGTCATCCTTGGTAGTAGAATAGTTTTGGTAATGCCTTGTTGTTTAAAGCCATCCCGCAAGCATCCGAACAAAGCAATATAAGCTTGCCTACTTATTCCGACATTGTCACACGCTTCTTGCACCGATTCTCGAGGTTTGACTGCTCCCAACTCCTCGCAAATAGCTTGATGTACTACAGCTTTTCCTAAGTTGAATGCTACCAGAAGCTTTTAACATTCTCAATACATCATCTTTAGTAACTAATTTCTTTAATAAACCGCAATATTAGCGTGTTTTTTTATTTTCTTCTCGCAAGATTTGGATCAACAAGCTTTTTAATAGCCATGACCCTTTTTTTGAGCCTCCACCCCTGTGGGCTAATATATTTATGGGCTTCGTGTTTTTGCCTCTCCCCGATCCCCAGTGAGTTCTTTTTTTGCCGCTTGACCCGCTTTGTGAAGGGAATCATTTTCTTGCGCAACCCTCTTCATTCCTTGTCATAGCAGCATTCATCTCACCACTAATTTCTGATTTTCTACCTCCAATTCATTGAGCTTGCGCATTGTTGAGACAGAAAGTAGTTCGCCTGTTGGAGCTGATTAACATCCGATAAAACTTTGCAATTGAATCCATACAAGTGGTTATACATGGCACGCAAATGTGGATCAAGATACCATTAACCAAATTATTACAAGAATCTAGTAACCCTTTGCTGTCCCTTACAAGCAAATTCAATAAGACCGATGCAGAGTGGAAGTTTGATGGGCTCGAGTGAAAGGATCACATGGATACAGCTTGGCCTTTTAGCCCGTGAGGTCTATATTCATGGCTCCAGAAGCTCGCAATGCATCTTCATCTATTGGTTGCTTCCAAGTGAACTTATTCCTGTAAGGCAGGCATTCTTTTGGCACTTGCACTCTAAATTGACCCTCGGAATTAGTTTGATCCTCAAAAACGTAAGTATTAGAAGGAAGAACACTCAAAGGAATGCAATGACGACTTTAAAAACAAATACCTTTGCCATTGACGCTGCAAAAGACCGAGAACCGAGCGAGAGATTAGATTAGAAGATTCTGTTAACAAACAGAGCGAAATTGAAAAAAATTTCGCCTATTTGTCGGGCAAGAATCCGCCATAATTCGAATTCAAAAACTGCCTGGGCGCGATGGCAAGATCGATGGCGCTCGATGGCGCGATGGCAAGGTCGATGGCGCGAGGGCAAGCTCAATCGATGGTGCTGAAGCTCGATGGCATAAGCTCGAAGGTGGGAAAACGAAAATCCTAGATATAATCATCAAATATTCAGTCGTTAGGAAATAATGATTAAGGGGTTAGGTTCTCGTTAGTGGTCCATAGCGAAGTCATAAGTTTTGGATGTCTAGACAATGTTTTAATTGGTTTTACAATGCATATTTAGCTACTAGATACTAGAACATATCAATATGCACGAAGACGCTCGAAACTTCTCCATGCTAACGATTTCACATGCAACTTTTCTAATGTCTAGAGATTCGCTATCACTTTTGCATGTAATCATGGCCATGGACTTTCTTGAATTTTGTAGCTTTCTACTTGAACTGGCAAAATAACCTTATAGAATAAAATCCAACCAATCATCTAGAACTAGACGAACTAGATGATAAAATGCACTAAAACTGGATAGTATACCAAAAAAGATTTGGATAAGAAAAGCAGCTGGATACTCTAAATGCTTTTTACAAATGTCTCCAAGAGGGAGGATAGGCAAATTGGCCTGACCACAAGCTGTGCAACAGCTTGTGGTAAAGTAGCAACAACTTTTTTCTATATAGACATGTCACATCGAGGTAACGAGAACTTAGTTTGAAAGGACTCCCATGTTAATAAGTGACTAGATTCATACTAGCTTTCATTGTTGCTGAGTCAAAGGTACAAAAGCACAAAGTGAAAGATGGGTTTCTAAAGGAATCCACTAGTAGAATTTTTTATCGTCCCAGAGACAATCGATCCATGGGACCTAATATAAGAGCGCAGCAGGCATATTACTGTTTGAATTAAAGAATCCCCACCCCGAAGGGTTTTCAAGGGGAAAAACCGTGGCAATAATAAGACTGCTGATAGGTGTACAAATATACATATGTACATGATGAAGTATTTAAAGCCCATGCAATAATATAATAATACAGATTAATTGAAGAAAAGGGGGAAAAAATATCTTCAACCACTCACCTCTTCTTTCAACCTCTCTTTTAAACATAATTTCAATATTTTATGAGAGCCACAACTCCAAGTCTGAGTTCTATATTTAATTTAATTTAATTTAATGTATTGATCAAGCCATTTAGGCCCCCGGCCTCTATGGCAAAAAAGTACATAAGACAGTAACAATAATAGCACTTAATCCATAGCGCCACCAATGTCAAAAAATGGAGTATTCCAAGAATTGAACTCGGGACCCCTTGCACCCTAAGCAAGAATCATACCACTAAACATATGGTGTCTTAACAACTTTGGAGACGTAATAACATGAGAGTCATGGTTCCCATGACTATATTTCTTCATTGAAGCTTCAATATGTTCTGCATTGCACTCCAGTGTCAATCAAACCTTCAAAGTACTAACAATAACTTCCTCCCGTAATAGAGAGCTGCACAACACTATCAATGATACCTTCAAATTATCATCAATTTGCAAGAAAAATGCCATCTTTTTGCAATATACCTATCAATCTATAAGAATGATGCCACTTTATTGCAAGAATGCCCGAATGAGACATTTCAGTCATGATTTAAACATAGTACTAGTTACTCACATATATTAATATGTACTCAATGTATGTTCGATTGGTCAATCAAAGTCCATAAATAACACTAACCTCGCCAAATTGATAGTACTAAATTTTACAACATAGTGATATTTAGCACGCTTGCCTTTTCTAAGATACAGGTTTGTCGCAATTCTAACATGTCCACCTATACAGTCACCTAGGTCAAATTGAATGTGAGCCATTAAATTAACAGATTGCATCTAACGATATGAAATTCAAAAAATTCCTCCACCACCCTTCCTTCCCTCTCTTATATTTCCAAGATGCTGGCAGGCATAGCTGCTTTTGCTCTTCATGGCTGTGCCAAGACCTCAAGCAAATTTTTTTTGGCATTTGTTCTTATTGTGGATTATTTTCCCCCCACCATATTCCATTTTTTCTAGATGCAACTACCTTTGAAGCATTGAAGAGTTGCACCTGATGGATTTTTCAACTTGAAATGTGCCAATGTACCTAAGTTAGGTGCTCCAGAAACTAGTATTTTATTGATTCTCTTTAACTGACATGCAACGCCAATTGGATGCTCTGGACAACTTTTGCCAGTTCATTGGCATGCACGTCAACTTGGTCAAGACTAAGGTGCTGCTTGTCTCATTGTAACGCCAGCCAAGGCTCCTTTCTTCACATACCAGAGGCAAAATATGGAGGTACCTTCCACCCACAAGTATCTGAGAGTGGAGTTCCCTTCCACCATATACTGGGACACTTCCATCCGACTACGCATCACAACAAGCTGGAAAGCACTATATGCCACGCGGAACAACAGTCATAAAGTAGAGTTGTATACCTGGGCCCATCAGTCACACTTGTTTAGAACACTGGTACAGCCTGTTCACCTAAACGGGGTTGAGGTTTGGGGCCAGGTAATATCACTTGCCACCTAGAATGACCTGGAGCAGATATAGAAAGCCTTCCTGGCTCACAGACTTAGGGTAAAGTCCATAGTTCTTTATCAGATCCTGCTGCAAAAAATAGGTTTCTTGCCCCTTCGATGGGCCGCGTTGGGCTGACCACATCATCTACGCTTAGAAAGTGATCGCGAGATGGGCGATGATTCATATCTTTTGGCACTTGGTGCCACAATGTCTTAAAAGCTTGTTGGAAGGAGAAACGAAAGTGCGAACTTCTTGAGATGGAACGTACATGAGCACAAGTGCATATAGGTCCAAACTAAAGAGGACCATCACCATTTGTGCAGTACCTTAATGCTTGCTTCATTAGCAAGCTCTGGGATACGGGCGCCCTGGAACAAGTTAAAACGGCACACTACAAGCATTAGATCAATCCCACGATGCAAGGTCTACAATGCTACCGCATAGACATTTATCCATGAAGATGCACAAACCCATAGCTTCCTTCGGGGGGGCGATTGCCCCTGGCTTACATTGAAAACGCATGATGGACCCAAGAGGCACGTGAGGATAGGATTTGTCAATGTTGCCAGCAGGGAGCCATTGAGGATGAATGCCATGCCCTTCAGAATTGTCAAGCATATGACCATATCCAGATGCGCTATGTTCAGTTAGTCCCGCCTAATCATCCACTTCATGTGCTGCTAAACATGGCTTCTGTGGGCTCACTAGCATCATATCTTTGATCATAGATACACGCACTCAGCTATGTCCATTGGCACAACACTGAATTGTATTCATAACACGTCATTGTACAGCTCTGTATAGTTTGTTAGCATACCTATTACTGCCAAGGTTTTTCCTTTGAAAACCCTTCGGTGCAAGAGTTTTTAATCTTGACAGTAATACAATTGCTGTTTTCTTTGTTCAGGTTCCATAGGCCAGTTGGTCTCTATGGACGATAAAATTAGATTCTAGGAAACGTTATAAATCCAATGTTAAAGTGAAAAATAAACCTAGTATAGACTAAAAAGAATGCATTAGTCCTTAAGCTTAATATTTGTTAAGACATTACATAAGTTATGTAGTGCTCAATTTTGGCTACCTTTTTAGGTACTTTTTTTGTCATTAAACAACATTTTTTAAGGGATCCATAATATGCTTTTATTCGAGAGATTTTCTAAGAAAGACACAATATTCGGTAGCTTATACCTCGATTTCAAAAGAGTTACATTATCATCGCTTGAATAACATCATTGGCACATGTAGCACATAATGCATAATGTGCCAAATAATGCATAATATATGTTTCTACAGACTATGCAGTGAGAGATTTATATTTGTTGAAAGAAAAACAAGTACCAAAGAAGGATAGAGAATTCTCATTAACTCATTTAAACTTACTACCAGAAGAGAAGTACGAAATGGCTCCTTCAAAGCCCTTACAAGATCTCCACCTGAAACAAATTGCAAATTGATGAGAATTATAGTAGTGATCTCAGAGGCATTGTCCACTTTGTTGACCCATTCGAGTAGCTCTGAGATGCGGCATGGATCCATATTATAGTCCTAAGAGCTAGGGAGGATGAGGCATTTGAAGCTAGATTCTTACCTTATAGCTAAACCATTGCCAACAAGATTGAAATTTGCATGCATAAGATAATATCCAACAACAGATGTGAGCACATGCAAGCTCAATTAGAACTCCCCGCCATTTCGGTCTAACAAATGCCAAACATAAGGTATTTTGTAGCCATACTAATCATTCTTCTACAAGAAACCATGACCATAAATCCTTAATCTTTAGCAGACTTGCAAAGCTCTACGATGAAAGAAATATTATGAAGTTTGGGTCAAAGCATTTTAAAAAATATGTGAGTTCCAAAGCAAAAATCAGGTCCCTTGATATCTAGGTTTTGAGTTTGTATTTTTTTTTTTTTTTTTTTGAGAACCTATGTCATCAATATATTAAAAGAGCTCTGTTCTCTCACTTGTTTAGTTGGTATTGCTGATTGTGTAAAGAATCAAATCTTACATGGTTAGTCTCTAGTTTTCATGACACTAAAAGAAGTGTGTTTGTAGGCTTTTCTAAAATATAATGTGATTTTGCAGGACAATGATGGAATGGAGGCCAATGTAGAGACTAAACATTTTGTATTATTTTATTTAGCAACTAGTTACAATGCTCAACGTTGCTGGGCATAATATGGCACCATGTAAATGTTGGATGCTTAATAAAAGCCCTTTCTATCTGAAACTTGATGTAGAAGGAAACGTCTATATAAATAGTAGACTATGATCCTATATTATTTTATGACCAACTCTTTCTTTGCCCTATCTCAATTACAAAGTATTAAGGAAGAAAGAATGCGTAATCAACATATAGTGGTACACAATATTTTCTTAGAACTCGGAAGTGCTTTTCTACACTTGCATCGATGCGACATGGACCATAGTCCACGATATTAGAGTGGGCCTCTTGCACGCTAAGAGGGATATCTTCCCTGGGATGCACTTTATACAAAAGGGGTATGCCATAAAAAGGCGCGAGGGTGACCAAAAACACCCCTCAGATACCTGTTTTTGAAAGGCAAATTTGACCCCTTCCATACAAAACTTACTCCAAGTAGTGGTCAAAAACCCCCCTAACTCCGCCGTATACGTGTGGAAATGGGTCCAAAAAACCCCCCTACAAGTCACTCAGGCATATTGTATGGCACCCAAAAGTGAAACCCCCTTGATATCTTTTTGTTGAATTTGTTCGTGTCAACAATTTTCATAGAGGATTTCAACCACAATTGTTGGGGCAATCATACAACTTCGACCTCCATTTGTATGTTCCAAAAGATACAATAACATCCTTAAATAGATAGAAAAGGATAACAATAGTGCACAAGGTTTGATATACTCTACATTGTATATTAGAAGCATATGGTAGCATTTTGAAATAGCATTTTGTGAAAAACCATTTATGATTTAGGGTTCAAGGTTGAGGGGTTTAGAATTTATGATTTAAGGATTTCAACTTAAAGTTTATGGTTTAAGGGGTTTCTTCAGGTTTAGGCTCTTATGTAGTTTAGGTTTCACATGGTATAACTTTTCACCCAAATGCCTAAACTTTAGGCCGTAAGTTGCCACAAAATTGACAATGTGCAAATTCCTCACGAGTCATTGCACTTGCTAATGAACCATTGCACTTGCTAATGAAACATTTGACTAATGAACCATTTAATCCAATGGTTTTCTCTAAGACAACTTTGATAACAAATAAATCACTCTCATAAATATCAATGTTTTTACTATGTTCATAAGCTTTATTGCTTTTAAAAATCATTTTTTCCGGTGGTAAAGGCATACATGTTTTATACAAGATTAGTTCATAGCACGTTCACATTTAAAAACAAGGTTTGTTCTCATCCTTCATGCGGATGTACATTCTATTGTCTATAAGGTGGGGGAGTAAGTCATATCCATGGGAGAAGCGGCTTACATATATCTATTCATATTTCTACTCAACAATAATGCAATATGCCTTTTTGCCCATTTCATCTACAAAGATAAATCTATCTATAAATTCTATTCTAGAGCTATAGTGACAAGGCGGACAAAATGGCCCTTGTGAGCATCTCCATAAACAGAACACAAGCTGAAAAATGCCAACCAAAAACGCTAGACACCTAGATTATTGTTAGCGTGCAATTACAAAAAAATTATTTATAAAACGTAATCAATGCAAAAACATGCTCTCCATAAACGTAACACATGCTATCTGCTATGCATGCTAAAGTATCTCTAAGAAGGGAGCTTATCCCCTGATGAAAACCTCCAGCCTTTCGGTTTTCGAGGAAACCCTAAAGATAAACAACCGTCTTAGAGACACTATACACAACTGAAGAGGGAAAAGGGACCCTCATGCCTACAAGCCTTTTTGGGTTTACATATACATTCTAAAAGGAAACCACAAGCTGGCATGAGCTACCCGCTATATAGAAGCTTGATCGAAAGCCACTGCTCCACCAGCCAAAATCCTAAGACATGATTGCATTTTCCTCGCACAAGAAAAAAAACTCACAAGTAAGACAAACCCCAGCCCCCACCTAAGCAAATGAGAGGCTACCAACATAAGCCACCAAGGCTCCAAAGCCACAAAACAACCACCAAGGTTTCCAACTCAAACAAGCCACCAAGGCTCTACCACCACGTAAAACCAATAATTCCATATCAAGATATATGCCACCAAGGCTCCAAACCATAGACTAAAAAACCATACCTAAATAAGCCACCAAGGCTCCATATGCCTAATCCACCAAACAAAGAATAACTAAAGCAGGCATACTGGTGAGGTCAAACAGGAAACTGAAGCAGGGAGGCAATATATCAGTAGAGGGAGGGTGGAGGGGAAGAGGCCTCGGAAGAAATCTAGCGTGGAGATGCGCACAACAGCGCTGATGGGAGAAACATCTAAGCCGAACTACAAATAGAATGAGGGCTGGCAGTTCCTAACTGCCCGTGACACGTGTCCCTTAGCTCTAGAAGTTCATTTACCTTCTATTCGTTGCAAACGAAGGTAAATGAGACTTGTAGCTGCAAAATATAATACCCTAGCCATTCCACACATTCTTGAAAATCTATCTATAAATTCTATTGTAGCTGCAGAATATAATACCTTAGCCATTCCACACATTCTTGAGAAATGCCCGGCATCCCCGGGCACATGTTTTTAGTAAGGATTTAAAAAAACCACGAGAATAGAGTTGGAAGAAGATGCCTTTGAATCTGGGGTTGCAGGTCTCCAGCGCTCAGCTGAAACTGCCCTCTTTGGAGCATCAGAACCATTTGCAGCTCGCCCAATATTTAGAGAAGGAAAGCGACGAGCAGAAGAAGAAGGAGAAGAAGGGGTTGAAACGGCAGCTGCAGTTGTAAGGCTGGATTTGTACCTGGAAGTGATTTCTTTACTCCTTGGCTTCCGAAAATTGTCTCCATTACTCGAATCCGATGGTGCTAATGACAGCCTTTCCAGTTCTTCCTCTAAAACTTGGCCTAATGCAGAGGGCAATGGAGAAGTAGCGACCATGTTCAACCACACTGTCTACTTCTGTCAATCCTTAGAGTTTGCCATAGATTAAGCAAGCTAAATGGGCAAATTCTAAGCGAAGGGCAGCAATATCGTGCAAAAAAAATGCAACTGGAAGCATAAATTTTTGTTGAAAGTTTGCACTTATCATAATCGCTTCCGGGATTCTTTGTATGTGCTTCATGATTTGTGCTTGGAGAAGCAACTAAGAATTTCAGCGATGGGAAAGGCAATCGGAGGCACAAGGACTGTGTGCATGTGAAAAAGGAAGCAAAGGCAAATTTTAGCTGTCAAAAGGCTTAATTTGGTGAGCGCAGCAGAGAATTTTCTTGTCATAGAATTGCAATCTCTGAAAACGATAATACAGAGGAATATGTCCAAAAATCTGGGCTATTTGTCAAATTTCGAAACCCAGATCAAATATTGTGAGCTGGATGGGCTCAAAGTGAGATTGATAACCAAGTTCAAAATTTGTTGATTCTATTCATAAACCTTCGTTTTTGCTTGAAATCTTTGCTTCTGATGATAAACTTTTACGAAATTCTTCCAAATTCACCCAGCAAATCGATCGTTAATGCTTAAGATGTCCAGAATCGGTTGGAGTTCGCATGACACAGGCACCATTGCCGTCTTGGAAGTCCGTATATATCAAGCGAGATCGGGTTAATGTGGCCAGAAATCCCGATATCGCCCACTCCATCACCATGCACACCATCGATCTGCTTGATGGCCATGGGTCTCGCAGCCATGCCCCATTCATGGGGCAGAGGGGGATGCCATGCGAGAGCAGCCATGGATATCCCTGGCTATGCCAATTATGCATTAACTGCAACCTGCCAACCGTACCTCCCCAAGTCACTTGAATCATTTCTGCTCTATACTCCATTCTGAAATGGATAGTTCGCAAAGGTCATTCAACCGCTTCAAAAATGCCTTGCTCTCAAGAAATTCCCTTCGATCAAAATCCCTTCTACCCATTCCCTTCCCTCTGCTATTACTTGAATCCGTCGGGTTGTAGGAGATGGCGGCCGACGTGATTGATCCGGAGGTGGAGAAGGTAAGCTTTTAATTGTTGGCTCTTTCAATTCTTTTCGGGAAATCCTGTAAGCAGCAAATTATTTCGAATTTCAGAGGCCCCATTCAAGATGCTCTCCAATTCAGATCCTCCCCATTCAAGATCCTCCCCCAGGCCCGTTTTCAAGGAAGGATCTGATATGGGAAATGGAAAATCACCACACAGTCGCAAAGAGTGGCTCTGTTGCTGTTCCTTGCTGCTATATTCCAACAAACAGAGTTTCAGACTTCATCACTGGGGAGCAGAATTATCCAGGGTTTAATACTACATTTTATAAGCAATGGTCTCAGTCAAGAGAGACTGGACAGGCTGACTCCAGCAGAATGTGAGTTTCGAAGCGAGTCGAAGTGAAGCAAACTGGGGCAGCTTGTTCCAACAGAATTGTAAATGTCTACATCTCCACAGTAGACAAACAAACTCCAATGGCAACTTCAGCAATAATGCAAGAAATAAGTTCATATTCAGATTTAAAACAGAACATTTAAATTCATTGACTTACTTGGCACATACTGGCAGCCAATAGAACAGCAGGTGCAAATCTATAGTTGCAAGATGATAATGTGCTAAAGCAATCTTTTAGATTGCTAGAAAGGCTTGCGAGCATTGGATAAAGACAAACATTTCGCCAGGCATTGGGACCAATTTGAAAAGCCATGAACCATTTGATCTGTATAAACATGACAAACCACTTGAGTTGTAGTGGATGGATAGTAAATACACGCTGCAAATGCCTAAAGGAGCATATATTGCACTGCATGTGTATATTTACCAGATCTGCTTATAGTATTTTTGCAGTAGACCATGAACTTTTGCTAAGCTTGCTAGCAACTACATCAAATTATCCTGCATTAAACATTAACAATTAGCAGATTGTATATACTTCAGGCGTGAAAATACCAACAATGCTAAGAGTTTTTTTAATTGAAGGCTTAACAACAATGCTAAGAGTTAACAGATAAAATACCACAAATAACACAATTTCCAGAGATACTCACCAAATGTCAGAATATACTGCACTAACATGAAATTAAGGATTAAACTTGGTGAATAATGCTTCCTTCTTTAAAAGCAAAAGCAAAAAGATTACACTCACAACAGTCCTACTTTCAATTTCTAATGTCACCAACAAGCACGCACTACAAACACCTTAGCTTATAGCCCTTAAGCAACTATCCTGCACCAAAGCCAGCATATAAGCACAACAAAAACCTTAGCATGCAGCATCTAACATCAGTCAACACAACTTAACTCTTTTAATTATATTCCTTGTTAAAGAGGCATTCATTCAATTTTGTGAGCACTGAGACACTAACCCAAAATAAAACAACCAGCAACTATAGCTTACTGAATGATTTCATTCAACTATTACATCCAACTCTAAAGTATGTTGCCATACCTATTGAAACATTATATAAGGATTTGGTTTTCAAAGATCATAATCAAAGCTCAACGGTTTTTTATCTTAATACATACAAAGTATAGAAATGCATATTTTGTTCCATTGTTAAAACAAAAGAACCTGAATTTTATTGCCCTTGCCATCCCTAGATCGAATCTTTAGTCCTTGATCTTTTAGTCCATCTCAAGGCTTGATTTTGGATCACTGAAGCCTCTATCATAAATTCGAAGTGCAAGAACCAACCATCATTCATTTAAATTGGATTTATGTCAGGATTTTGGACCATTTTGGCACTGCAACTTTTTTCCGGGTTAGTAAATTTGCATCGAGAATGTGACTTTTTTTAATAACAACACAACATGATTGCATTAAAAATTAAAAATATTTTACATATGCATGTCGAGTTACATATTGCCAATTACTTCTCAGAAGTGACCCCTAGAGATATCATAGCTTTCTTCCTCACTTCCACAGGTATTGTAACCCTAGCAGTCTTGCCTGGGATGACCTTTGGGGTCCATGAAAATAAAATAGTATCTAACTCAACCCAATCATCCCCTTCAATAGGGTTTCCCTTCCATCTCTTTGTCCAACAGTCTCTATACCTTTCTTCCTCTGCCACTGCATTTAACTGGTGCACTGGACACCACCACTCCACACGAACTTTGTTCACATTGTGGTCACCTACTTCTTTGCAAACCTCTGAGATGGTGTAACCCATCCACACAGGGTATATCTCTTTGCGCTCTGGTACTATAAGTGCAAATTGATGGCAAAGCAAGTCATCTTTGGGATCATAATCCTCCAGCCCGAGATATTTAGGCCTTCCTTTCCTAGGACCAACATAGTGTTTTTCAGCAGCTGGAGGAGCCATCAACTTGCGAATACTACTAACCACATCATCAACTTCCTCAGGTGTTATCAAGTCTCTCCACCTATTCTTAGGTAGCCATCCATCTTTCAGTTCATCAGAGGATGTGTCTACTTGTCCCAATAATCCATGTACCTGTGTCCAATAATCTATCAATGGAAGGTTGGTATCATCGGGGTTATTTTTACAATACTTGACGTATTCAGAAATGCCGTCCAATGTGCTTTGCAATGAATCCACCTCTGCAAAAGGCTTAAGAGCTTTTGGTTGACCCCTTGGAATCTTAAGTTTACCATTTTCATCTTCGTGCCATATAGGTACTCCCTCATCTGGCCTCCATTTATCATCTGAAGGTCTCATCTTCCATTGCATTATTGGCTTATTTTCCATGACCCGTAGTGTAATCAAGAGGTCTAGATTGACCTTCCATATCAAGAGCATAACATTCGATAAAATTCTTCCAATCAGGCATCTCTTGTATGATCAACCCTATAGGAGAAGGTGAAATGCATTCACTAAGAAATTTCATTAGTCTAGGAAGATTGGTCACAGTTTGAGATTTCAACTGCGCACTATACTTCCCAAACAATGCATCCACATCCTCATGAGTATGTCCAGACATTAAGAACCCTAAATTCACTCTTTCAAAGACACCCACAACTGTTAAATAAGATAGGAATGAGAACATATACCTGTTTTTATTCTGTCCAGCACAATTGTCAAGTTGGAGGAGGAATCTTGGTGGTAGATCTCGAGGTTGGGGACGTGAACTTGAGGCTCCAACATGTTCAGAAGCACCTGATTTCCTAGACCTTGCCTTAGTACACTTCCCTAAATTATTAGGCTTTCTATCCAACAATGCACTGAAGAGTGGTTGGCTACCACCTCCAGGGTTGTGGAGGTCACCAGAATAACCACTCTCATAGTTCCTCAAGCACCTCATCACACTTCCAATATGAAAATCAGGACCATCACTCCATAATTGCAAACTAAAATGGCCATAATAAATTGGCACCGAGCCATGCACTATTCCACTTGTCAGAGAGACTTGCAAAGGATAAGATCTATTGATTTGCTTGGGTATGTAACTATACTGTGGCAAACAAATCTTCGATTGATCCATCTTGTCATGTATAATACAAACATAGTTAGGTTCCAAACATGATAATGTCATGTGATCTTTCATTTGCTCCCGTATCTTAGCCCTTTGGCTTGGTTGCTTGGTCTTATCCAAAATCTCTTTCAACTTAGCACACCAGTTGCACTTTGCAAAGTTGTTCGAAGTGTCTATAGTGACATGCTTGAAGTGCTTGCTCCATAGTCTACTGAAGCTGGGTTGAGATATTGCAGGTACCTGTAGTTCTCGAAGCAAAGCATTCACTTCCTCCAATATGCTCTTCTGGGTACAATGGGATGGCAATCTCTTCTCGACAACTATTTTTCCCTGTTGATCATTCCTACTTTTATGTGGCATATTCTCAGCATTGAATTCAACATATTTTTCAAAAACCTTCCTAACAGCCAGGATCCTAGAAGTGGCCTCAACATGCCATTATTTCCATGTAATGCAATTTTACTCCCCTTTGCATGACTTGCTTGCCAATTTTGCCAAGATGAAATTGGAATGCCATGAATATTTATCCATGCAACTTTACATATCCATGCCCCTAGCAGTGGGTATTTTTTTTTTCTTTGGAAATTTTTCATCTTGAAGTGCAAGCTCATGAATGGAGTACATGTATGTAAGTCCTCCTCTCATCACAAGTATACTCTTGGAAGGTGGCTTTTGCTTCCACCAATTCATCAATTTCAAACTTCTGAACACAATTAGCCCAACAACATTCCATTCCCCTTATCTTAGTCAGAGCTTCACGTGAACAATCACTACTTGACTTGGACCTCTTGCTAGGATAATATTTCACCACTGAGTGTGCCCTCTTCTCTGAAAATGTGGTCCTGGCAGCTATTGGAGGTGCATTAAGAAAATCAGTGTCATCCACAACCTCCGGCTCTGGTAAAAGGAATTCTCCTATAAACTCAATGCAGGCTATAGGCCATGGCATGATGCGTGGAACCTCCAATTGTTTAATACAAGCGGTGCAATCCTCGATGATTTGATCCTTTTCCTTCCATTTTTCTTCTAAACTTGTTATGGCCACACCCACTTTATCCTCTCCTAACCTTTCATCATTGACAGCTTGGATAGGATCAGCTAGTATGATAGTTCCTTCACCTACTAGCTCCTTATTGCATTGGTGCTTCACTTTCACCTTCTTATTCTTCCAATCCAACCTACTGTAGAGGATAATTTGCTTAGTAGTCTCAGCCTCAACACCCTTTGGGTGGTCCACACCATTGACCTACAAGAACAATGTTTACAATGGGGTAACAACGTGATAAGAACATGTGGTAACAATGTTGAAACATGTTGGGGGGGATAGGTATTACATTTTTACCCTTTTTAGGATCCACACGCTTCACCTATATAAAGTTAAATGTCTTAATATTAGTTCGAAAAAAGGACAAAGTAATTTTGAGAATAGATTAAAGGGAACTTTAAAAAATACCAAAAAAACCATTAAATGGACAAATATATGTTGTAAGTGCAGCCAAAAATAGGTTGTAAGTATAGCTTAGGTGTAGTTAATTATGCAAAATTAATGATAACATAGGGTGTATGTTAGTAGTACTAATGAGGTAAGTATAGGTCGTAATTCTAGATAGGCCAAAGTTGGTTGTAAGTATAGCTGAGGTCTAGGTAATTATACAAAATTAATGACAACATAGGTTTTAAGTATAGCTAACATGTGGGTAATTCTATAGAGAATTAATGATAATCTAGGACGTAATTAATTCAATAGAAGTAATGATAGCTAATTCGTATAGGATATAATTCGTATATGATGTGATGGAATAATAATTACAACCGTGCCTATACGAAACCTTGTATGCAACTACTATATCTTGCATGAAACCCTCCATTCCTTCAACCGCCCATCCTTTTCTTTCTTCTAAGCTCCGCATTTTCTTCCTTACCATGGTGAGCCATGCTGCCCGGCTTCGTCCCGCTCCATCCCGCCGGACTCGCCGCCGAGAGGCGAAGAGGGAGATCAAAAAACTGATCAAGAAATCCATTCCCCCATCCTACAGATGCCGCTGTGGCTGCCTTCCGCACCACAGACCGGATGAATACGAGGACTTGTTTCTTCAGGGTAAGCTTCAGAGAAAGGAGTATCTCAAAGACCAAAGACTAGCAGCCGAGTCCCCCATACACTCCGCCAGATTCCGATGAAGAGATGGAGAAGGAGGTTCAAAAGAAGAAATAATGGAGGAAGCAAATGAGGAGTGACGAGAAGAATTGGAGGAAGAGAAGAAGCATATTATAATGGACGCCCTCTCCTCCTCCTCCGATGAAGTTATTGCAGAAGCCATCCTTGAAGAGATGGCAGATGATAGCTCAGAGGAAGAAGAGGAGGAGGAGGAGGAGGAGGAGGAGGGAGGCAGGGGCTGAATTTGTTTTTTGTTTTTGTTATTAGGTTTTTGGTTCAGGAAAGCGAGCTGGGCATCTCCAAAAAAGGCCTTAAATGATGATTATGAATGGAGCTAGGCATCTCCTTAAACTGCCTAGAACTTTTGTAATTTTCTAACACGAGAGTCAAGCAACTCTAATCTAGATACAAAATACTAGCATATCTGGAATGCTAATTTCCAGATGAGCTATCACAACCACTATCCTACATACCTGCTCCTGAAGCTCTCCCTCCAGATCCGTGTGCCTCCATGGTCTCCGACTCACGAGATGCCGCTCCTACTCCAAGAACGAGTCTACCTGGCCAAGGGCTGCCGACGGTCTATGCCACAAGAACAGCGATGTTGAAAAGCGGGGGTTCGAGCGAGTAGGTGAGTCTCACGGGTGCTAGGGCTGGAAAGAGGTCTAGGGTTAGGGTTTATGCCTATATAAGTTAGGTCCACCTAGGATGCCATGGCACCAATCGGGTGAGTCGTGTGGCGGTGCCCCAATAGGTTAAGACCCGTGGATAATGGCTTAACCTATGGTTGGCTAAGTTATGAGAATAACTTAGCCATGCCCCCAGTGCCACAATCTATGGTATACAAGGCTATGAAGATAGACTTGTATGGTGACGGATCCGGGAATATCGTTATTTATGGCGATATTCCTCCGGACCGTCACATTCTCCCCAGGACAATCTTTGTCCTCGACGACATTGCGCTAGGTGACGAACCTACCTTATGCCCAAGCAAGCAACAACATGTCATAACCTTTAGTTTAGTTTAGCAATCAAGTTTTATTAGTTCAAGTCAAAAATTTGAGGCTATATTTGTACTTATACAAAATTATATAGCCTTAACACGTGATTATTTCTTCACGATAATTCAAAACATTATTGTAAGAGTTATTAGGGTTCATAATCTAAATTATGGCTCCCCTATCTTCTCGTAATGCGCTCCTCGTTGAAGTCCACCTTCTACTTGCCCGCAAAAAAAGGAGCACATTCGTTAGTTTAGTTAATAATTTGTGGTTTTAGGGGACCACCCCTTACCTCCTTGGCCAACTACTTGACTCAAGGTTGTCCTACTACCTTGCCCAAGATCATGGCCCTTTTCGGTTTGAGCTTAAGGATCATTTAAGATGCTCCCATCATAAGCCCATGATCGAGTGCTACCTTGTACTTTCGGTTTTCCGGTGCCGAAAACCCCTAGTGCATCATGCCCCCACGGGTTTGAAGCTGAGGAACGTCTCCACGATCCCATCATCGCGCGCATGATCACTTTAACCTTCACCATGACCCTCCCTACGGCCCGGGTGTGCGTACCCGCATCGTGGCATAGAGATCATCCGATCGATGTCCCATCATCGCCCACCATGCCTCATTCCTCACTCACATGACCCTAATGGTCATGCGCACCTCTTTGGTGCGTGTGGCCTAGAGAATGCCCTAAAGGTGTATCCATCATCGCCCCCACGATCCAAGGTTCTCGCACATGCACCCTAGTAACTAGAATGCATGCCGCCCGCTTAAAACTAACTAACAACATACTAGCTAACCACGGGCAGGTCGGGGTCGACCAAGCCGGAGACGACTGGCCATCAAACTCCTTCATAAACTCGGTATTGCTTCTCCAAGTCTTGCTTCAATACCCATGTCCATCTTCCACGGGTAAGTGCTTCCACTTAACCAAATCTTGGAGGAACTGAGACCTCCTAGTCTTCTTGAATGACTTATCAAGAAGCAATTCAGGCACTATTTCTACTTGCTCCTCCGTCATTTCAACAAGGTTGGAGTATTCAAAACCTCCCTGGGGTTAGGATTGTGCCTTTTAATAAACTTACGTGGAAGACCTTGTGAACCTTGAGATGGGCTGAAGATCCAACTTGTAGGCTTGAGAGCCCACTCTCTCAAAAATCTTGAACGGACCAGCCCACCTAGGGGCAAGCTTCTTTCAGCTCCCAATCCGGCAGCCTGGCTTGCTTCACCTTTATCTTCAACCCGGACGCTATAAGCCATACCTTGAATTCTCTTACGGTCTCCGTGCTTGTCGGCTACACTCTTTTCCCGACTTCTTGCTGCCAATAAATAACCCCTTACTTCTTCCACTAGCTGCTGCATATCCCCTAACATCTGGCTGATACTTCTACCTTGGACCGCGATTGTGCGGTATCCGGGGTTAAGCGGTACCCGTAATTTACCATGAAAGGAGACATCCGAGATGACTCACTTGCACAATTGTTGTGGGCGAATTCCACCAAGTGGATGTACTCATCCCACTTGGACCGCTTTGTTCCACACATAGTTCAAGCATGTCTTCAATGATCCGATTAATCCTTCCGGCTCGGCCATCTGCTTGGGGATGATATGCCGGAGGCTCATGGAGAGCTTCGTCTGAATGGTGCTGAAGAGGTCCCGCGTAAGGCACTCATAAACTTGGAATCCCTATCGGATATTATCTCCGAGGCATGCCATGGAGTCCGAAAATCTCCTTACAAATAACTTGGCAAAGATCTAATCGCGGTGTCAAGAGTCTTGCAAGGCACAAAATGTGCCATCTTAGATAACTTATCTCGACAACCATCAATGCATCCTTGCCTCCCGAAGAGTTCTAGGAGACCGTGATGAAATCCATGCTTATGACCTCCCACTTTGCATTTGGCACCCCAATGGCTCAAGAGCACACGGAATCGAAGTTGTTCAGCTTTGGTCTGTTGACATATACCTGGCAATCCCGAATATATGCAGCTATCTGCCTCCTCTTCATTCCCGGCCGGCGTAGCTGCCGAATCTTGAAATAGGTCTTCATGAAGCCCGAGATGCCTCGCTATTATTTATGTGTGTCATGAAGAATTAGCTTCCTTACCCGATGATTCGGGCACACACAACTTATGCTTGTGATACAACGGGGTTGCCTTCCTTCTTATAATGCTTGAAGGCTTCCCGCCCTTATCTCATTTTCGGCTTCCTTGGAAAGGCTTTCCCATACCTCCTTGAAGTCCACATCTGTTGGCAAGCACTCCCCTCAATCTTCTTGCCAAACTCACTTTAAAGAGGGAAATCGCATACAATGCGTCCTTGTCGAAATGGTCTCTGGAGAGGGCATCTGCTACAACATTAAACACGGGCTTATATATAATATCAAAATCATACTCCTCAAGGAATTCCATCCACCTCCTTTGTCTTAAGTTGAGGAGGGCCGGGTGAAGAGATCTTCAAGGCTCACGGTGATCGGTATCCAACCGAAACTTCCTTCCCCGCCAGATAATGCCTCCATATCCTCAATGCCCGACAATGGCTAGCAGCTCCCGATCATGGGTTGGGTAGCGTTGCTTTCGGTCGTTCATCTTCTTCCCGAGTCGTTGGCTTACTACCCTTCCTTCTTGCATCGAGACCGCCTGTTGCTATCTTGCTTGCATCTGTTGCTACCAACTTATCTTTACTTTTCGGATCCGGGAGAACAAGCACTAGTGTCGTTAGTTAAGGCCTCTTTAAGCTTCTCAAAAGAAGCTTGGACTTTCTCTAACCAATGGCTAGTCAATCCTTAATCTTCTTGGCCTTAGTGAGGTCCGGACAAAGGGGCGCCCACTTAGCAAAGTCCTTGACGAACTTTCTCGTAATATCCCGCCAACCCGAGCTTCTTACTTCTGCCACATTCCTTGGAGCTGGCCAATCAACTATTGCCTCAATCTTAGATGGATCTGTGGAGATTCCTCGATGTTACTACATGCCCCAAGTACTCCACTTTCGGCTGTTGCAAAAGTGGCACTTAGAGAGCTTCCCATACAACCGATGGCGCCTCAACTTCTCCAACACTTTCACGAGATGCCGACAATGCTCCTCAAGGGACTTCTTGTAGATTAGGATGTCGTCGAGAAGACAATAACAAACTCATCCAAGAAGTCTCACAAGATGTCGCTTTCGAGGCGATAAACGTTGTTGGAGCATTGATAGTCAAAGGGCATTCAGAAACTCAAAGTGACCATACCGTTACGGCGGTCTTATGGATATCCTCTTCTTTTATTCTTATCGATGGTATCCTGACCTCAAATCAATTTTAGAGAATACCTTTGCTCCTTGTATGGCGGTCCATTAGATCATCTCCCCTTATGATGCATACTTGTTCTTTATCGTCTCGCTTATTAAGGGCGATAGTCTATGCACATTCTTAAGCTCCCATCTTTCTTCTTCACAAAGAGTATAGGTGCTCGAAGGAGACACACTTGCTCTTATAAATCAAGCTCGAGCAATTCCTGGAAGTTTGTTTCTTGAGCTCAATCAATTACGGGGTGCTCATTCTATATGGCCTTATGTAGGAAAGATCCGGAGCCAATGTGATCTCATTCCACACCCCCTAAGGGTGGCGGCTCGCAGGATTTCATCCGAAATACATCCTTGAACTCTGAAATAAGCCTTGCTATCTGCTGGGCAACCGGTTTCCCTTTGGATCACTTCCATCCCGCTTTGCCTGGCTCAACCGATTCCATCCTCAAGATGTAATCCACCTTATTCCTTTCTATACTCTTCCTTAGGCTGCTTCAAAGAAATACCGCTGCATGGGAGAATCTAGCTTCTTACCTTTCACTATCAACTTGCGCCGTGCAGTTGCGTCATGGTGACTTCATTCCTGTCGCAATCAATCATGGCTTTGGCTGGCTTCAAAAATTCCATCCCCACTATCGATCATATCTTCCGATGTCCATGACTTCTGCTCCCCATCGGCCACTAGCCCCACTAAGGTCTATGTCAAGGTGATCCTCCTCCCCTTAGTGTGCTTAGAATGGCGCTGGTTTGCCATAACCATTTGGCCTTGGCTTAGACTTCAATACCTTGTTCTTCATTAGAAGCGACCAATCTAGGAGATGCAAAATTATGAGAGCTACCAGATCTATGAGGGACTACATAAGGATTACTATCTATGATCCCGCTCGCTTGCCATGATGACCGTTGGTGATTCTCTATATCACTGTCTCAATGTTTGCACATATGTGGCACTCACCATCTATGAAGTCTGGCCCTCCTGGCGGAATTAAATGCCCTCGTCGATAAAACATACGTTGGAGTCCCAATCAAGAGTTACGCCAAGGCTGGGATCATGATTTGAATGGACAATCATGTGTTCGTGTTGCCACTGGAAGAAACATAACTTTTTCTCAATGCATTCCCTGTCTCTTTTCCTTGGCGGATGTCTAGGAGGCGGCAAGAGGCCCGCCCCTGATGCGATACGCGGGCTTTACGGTCCCCAAAAAGCTTTGCTCGACCCTTACCTTCTTCGGCCGACTCCATGGTGTAGTCAGCTGATTAAGCGCACGATATTGTCCCCTCGAATCTTGCCTGAACTCTTACCCCGAAGGGTTATTTTGCTTCTCTGCTTTGAGTTCTCGGGTGCCTCTTCTAAACTTATAGCTTTATCTTGACTTTGAATCTGACTTGGGTTGATTGCTCCTAACAAAGCCTCTTGATATTGTCGCTTCAACCCCTCAATGGGCATATCCGCGGCTTGCCTCTCGAGACTCGGGAACATGCGTACTCGAGCCTCATAAATTCTTCGGTATACTTAGCCACTGATAAGCTACCCTCGATTCAACTGTAAAGCTGCGGAATACCTGCTATGAGACCTTGGCACATAGTGCTTATGGAAAGCCTTGCTGAAGGTCTTAAACCTGCAATTGTTCGCTCTTCGACGTTTGTTGATTTAGCATATCCCTTCCACCAGATCCTTGCGGTCCAATAAGGTTAAGTCGTAGCAACTTTCCCTATGTCCTTGTCTTTCATACCGTGATGAGTTGCCAAATTCTTCCATTTTCATCAAGCCATGCCCCGACCTCCATGCCCGACCGCTCTTTCCCTGAACTGGCCGCTTCCTTGTCTTCCATACATTGCTCATAGCACTATCCACCTTTTTCGATAGTCATCTTTTCTTTCTTTGCTCTTTTTCCTTGCTTTTGGTGTGCTCGACCGACTGCCCGAGCCGCGAGTGTCCTCACCGGAAGAGCTATCTCGATGAGCTGGAGCTAGATGATGATGGACTCTTAGTTCTCCCTCTTCCTTCTCCTATCCCCGACGTTCCCACAGTTGCCCTCCCTTCTGGCTGAGGGACTTCTGCCACCACCCGGAAAACAAGGTGGAGGTGGAGGACCATCTTCCCTGCGTGCATTCATGAGAGGTGTCAGCCCGAGTTGATGAGGTGTTGCATCGGTTCCTCATCTGCACCAACCTTTGCGTTGATCCTCACGTGACATATCACGCTCAAAGTCTTCTGTTCTCACGCCAAACAAGTTCCTTGGTACCAATTGCGTGGGTCGGTGCTGATCTTGAGATCCGCACTTGAGTTCCTTGTCGCAAGGATTGATCATCAATACATTTTATTTGGGTTAGATGTTGATCAATTTTACTTGCAATTGAATTATCTTTAGTTATAAAGAAATCATACAAAGCCTTGCATTGACAAAACAGTTAATAGTCATTAATACATAAAGGATTACATGATAAGGTAGATATATCTTAACTAATGGGTACAAGAAACATTTAGCACAAAATCCTAAGAAAAATTTTACAACTATTCAATGGCCTCCGAAGCCCTGAAGAAGTTCTTGACATCCCTAAATAGGCCTTGCCGAGGTTAAGTGCTAAGATGTTCTCGTCGATCTTCCTTCAAGTGCTTTTGGGCCATCTCCTGCTCAGTGAGTTCACGATGTCGTTGCCGCTACCAATCGAAAGTGTTGCATCCCTAAGGTGCCCTCCTCGCAAGTCGAGGCAATGGAGCTGACGCCTGTTGAAAAGAATGATGTGATCGGCATGGGCTATATCTTCGAAAAGTGCTGCCCGGCCTAGAGTGCTATGAGAAGTGCCCGCAGTTCTTCCCCTCTGGTCAACTCCTTGTGGAAGACTATCATTTGCCCTTGCCTTGGGCTGGAAGATAGTGAAGTCAGGTGCCCCTTCCCTAAGCCTCCCGATCCGTTACCCCTTCCTCCGAAGCTGCTTCACAGTAGGCATCCATTTGCCATCAGGTCTTCATGATCCCCTCCACATACTGGTTTGCATTGTCCAAGTTGATCTTTGCTGGGACCCTTCCCTCATGCTCTGGCTCGGTGGTCGCGGCTTGGGCCCTTCCTCGCTTGTAGGGGTGTGCTCGTATCTGCTGGAACTCCTCCTCTCGAGATGATAGGTTCCCGCTGTCGTATAGATCTCCTTTATCCGCTGATAGGTCGGGCGCTATGTCCGGCATTGTCTCCCGGCATAAGAGTGTCTCTCCGCCGGCTCCCTTGATCTCCTGGTATGAGTAGTCGATGAGGTCCGTCTTCCCGTGTGCTATCATGCCCAAGAGTCGTCGGACCAAGACCTGCTCCTCGGGCAATATGACAAGTTGAGGATGTCATTTGCAAAAATGTACTCCTCCCCCGCCGATGACTATCTAAGTGATGTAATCTTGCCGACCGGGGTAAAGATTCCAGAGTTGTTCTCATGCCGCCGCCGCTCCTCGGCGCTGCATTACCTCTTCATTCTTGTTGCCTCCCTCATCCCCATTCGGGTTACGCTCCCCCAGCTGCTTTCGTAGTCTTCATGGATCTCATAGGAGATGGTGCCCCAGACGCCGCGGCCATGGATATTAAGTCCAGGGGAGGATTCTATATTCGATTTGATCCTCGGCTCTACGGGGTATCAGTGGCGCTAAGTCTAAGGCTGAAATCGTAGGGTTCCCCTACTTTGTTGATTGACTTATAGTGCATGAAGAGGGCAAGGGCTGTGCGAGTCGGAAGGTACTATGCCTATTATGTCTGCCGGTCATATGGCGGCATGGTCCTAGTCCTATCCTATTTTCGCTTGCCTTTTGGATCACCAACGCTCTGAGCCTAAGGCTTGGGTAAGTGTCAAAAGGAAACCCCCCTCCCTAGGAGGCAGTCCTAACTTCCCAAGAAGTGGGGACACGGTGGTCATATTGGCACAAAATAACCGGGTTGGCAGGGTGTTCTAGTCAGAAGTTCGTGAAGATCAAACAAGTGATCAAACCGCAGAGAAGGCTTTGATTCTTTGGTGATGGATATGGCTGGCAGCATTGTACCATCTCTCAAAGTTGATGGAAGCCATTGAGCAGAAAGGGTGTAGAAAATGGCTTGCAAAGATGGAGTGGAGGATCGGAAAATGCTTCTAAGGGGCTGGGAGGCGGTTCCAGAGGGAAGAAAATGCAAATGGGGCCTATTTTATAGACTATGGGTGACCTCCTGGTTAAAATTTTAAGGTACCTACCTAAAGGCTTGTTCCACCTTGGTTCTATGGCTCCGAGGTCCAAATGAACTACCATGAAGTGCAAAAGCTTAAGCAAAACAAGGCCAAGAAACACTACATGGCGCTTGGTTGGATCAAATTTGGCTAATTTGGCTCAAAGATGGCTCCCCACCCCAATCAACTGCCTCGCGGCCATGGAGAGGGTAGGTCTTGGTCCAGGCTTCCTAGGAGGTTTGTTTGGTGCGTGCCATATCTTGTGGTTGTGAAATGGGGGTGGCGTAAAGGTGGCAAGAGAGAGGTGAAGGTGAAGGGTTGGAGAGAGAGAATGAGGTGTCGACATTTTAAAAGGAGGGTCCTGAATATTCTCCTACCATAATTACCCCTATTTATTAGCCCCTTATTAATTACACCATATTTAGTAATTATTTAATTATTAATGTATATGTTAAATCTAAAACTGATATTATACTTAGATTTTCGAATTTTTTCTAATGGTTCAAAGTGCAACCCTATGAATTTCATTTGCATTTTTCACTGGGTCTCCGATTGGCATGATTCTTCTACCCATTTCAGGTGAAACTTGATGCAGATGCATAATTTTTCACTCAAATTTACTAGAAGATGAGTTTGACTCACTCAACTTTCGTCTAACACTTAACCTAAGTCCCCCCACTACCTAGGAGAAAAATTTTTTTCCCCATTTTCAAGGTTCCATGGTGGAAATGTTTATTTCACACCCCTATAGGCCTGTTAGACTACTTCATGGTTATGGTCGTGCTAGTTCTTGGTCAACCAAGAACATCGCCTCTGATACCATTATTAGACGCTCCCTCGCTTTAAACGTCTGGCGACCGACACTCCGCAGAAAATCCCCCATCCGCTCAACAACCGTGAGATGGGGTCGCCGTCACCCCAGACTCGAGGTGACTCTTAGTCGCGAAGGAACACGGCTGTGTCTTGCGCCCTTCCCCTATGGGCTCCCTAACAGCGAAGGCGATAACACGTCGAACTAGCATCAACATATACAAATACTACCTCGAAGGGTAGTGCATCACATATAAACCAAGGCAAAGATGATAATCACGAACCATAAAACATGAGAGCTCCTACCCTGCCGGACTTCGTGGGAGGATGACCCGGCCGCCTAGGCCTCAAGATAGAGCAGACCGAAGTCATGGTAATGGCGAGGGCGGCATAGAACAATGGCTAGGGTTGACCACTCCATCCCCGCCCCTCCCGCATACTTTGCAAATGGCCAGATCGGGCTCTGACAGACTCTAGCCTTCCGGACACGCAATCCCATGGCATCACCCATCTGGGACTACTCCAGGTTGCATCTCCCTGGGTCCGATGAGGCAGGAAGGGTTGCATCTCCCCTTCCGGGATCTAGAGGTGGTGCCATGGTGCCAGAGAATCGTTGGCGACCACCATTAAGCACCGACTGAACCCCAAAAGAGAGCCAAACCAACGCTTGCTGCACTCTCGAGGCGTGGCAACACCATTGCCCTGGGAGGGTGTCGGACCCATGCTCGCCCACACGGTGACCACCATAAGCCTTAGCCCACTATGGGATCCCCCCCAGCCCCACCAGGGGATCCTCCTCCACTTTCCTCCTAGCCCGTTATATGGTGCTGAGTCATATCATAGCCCTCAATAGCCTCAGAGCTCCTATGCAGTGTTCGCAACTAATAGGAACTAAGGGATCATCTAGGAGCATACTACATATGAGCTCACAGGTCTCTACCCCTTCCCATACAAGAGGAGCAAACAAGATCAACCAACATCCATACTCTCATCACATCATGAGAATAATCATAAGAAGAACATCTTTTAACCTAATCATACAAATCTAACTAATAGTTAGGGTTCCTTGATTAGGGTTCAAGATGCTGAATATGGGTTCCCAGGATGGCTCACTCTAGGATACAAAATACTCAGTATATCTCGAATGCTAATGATGAGCTTACCACAACCATCATCCTACATACCGCCTCCTCAAGCTCTCCCTCCGCATCCGGTGCCTCCATGGTCTCCGACTCACGATGCCGCCCCACCCAAGAATCCTAGGCTCACCTCACCGGGCTGCTGCACTCAGTCTATGCCACGGAAGAATCCATGTTCAAACGGGCTCAACGGCAGGTGAGTCTCCTCGGGTGCTAGGGCTGAGAGGTCTAGGTTAGGTTTGCGCTCATATAAGTTAGGTCCACTCCAGGATGCCAATGGCACCAATCGGTGAGTCCTCGCGGTGGCGTGTCCCCAATAGGTTAAGGCCACGTGATAATGGCTATCCTATGGTTGGCTGGCTATGAGAATAACTTAGCCATGCCCCTAGTGCCACAATTCATGGTATACAAGGCTATGAAGATGGATTTGTATGGTGACGGATCCAGGAATATACGTATTTATGGCGATATTCTCCGACCGCCAATACTCCCTCTTCATGTCATAATTTTGTTCCTCCTCGCCACATTTGTAATTCCAGATCTAATTCTCTTCAATTCATGGAATCTCAAGCTTCCTCGATAAAGCCTTGGTTAACACATCTACTATTTGGTCTTGAGATCTGATAAACTGAACTAATATATATAACTTTGGCAACCATGTCCCGGATAAAGTGCAAATACAATCATTCAATATGTTTTGTTCTCTCTCGATGTAATGGTTTTGGTAATGGAGATGCAGCCTTCATGCTATCACAAAATAGTACCTGATGCAAGCCATATTCACTACAATTTTCTGCCCGCATTAATCTCCTTGGCAGCCTAATGTGGCAGCTCCCACTACAAGAGAATGATCACAAACGCCGAAAAATTGTCGAGGGTCCAGTATCAGTCCTCACGTGATGCATACTTGACTATTAATGACGCTTGACTGACTAATGAACTGATGGTTTGCATCCGACTAAAATCTAACTTAATAAACCGACGAATAAGATCCGGATCAATATTTGATCGCTTAAACTAACGCTTAGCTGATTCTAATTAGTTGTCTAATAATCGACTAATGAAGTGACGAAAGTATTAGACGAATTATTTCCGACGCATTTTATCAATTAGAGTTTGACTAATAACCCTGACATCCGTCTGCCTAAATGTTTGACTAAATATCCACTCAATTGTGTGACTTTACAAGTTGATCGTTACTACCGACCATTTGTGACTATTATGCCGACCATCTTCCTATATTTGTCTATCAATCGCCATGCATAATATTTTATTGTAGTTGTTGCTATTATCTAGTTCCTTTATAATATAATAATGTAAATGATATATTAAGCATCTAGACTTTCCATTTTATCGAATAACATCTCTATTTAATTGACTCCAAATGTTTTGCAATTTGAGGAGATCATGTTTCACCAATCTACTGCAATGGGAAAATAGGGTTGGTAGTAAATTAGCAATACGTAACTGAACGAAGTAATACCAA